>PNEQ01000508.1:61655-90060 GCA_003012365.1 Medauroidea extradentata | reverse complement strand
AAAATTTACTCGGGAAATCGTGGCTACCAAGAATATTTATAAGTTGTTTGGAAACCACTCAGCGACAGCGATAATGGTTGTAACACGTGAGACCGCGAACATCTACCCAAGCTACATGTGCTGTCTTAGACTAGTTTCCATTATATTTGCTCATGGTCTTAGCCCATAGCCCTGATTACAAAGTGTCAATTATGTCTTTCATGATGGCGTGGCTAGATTCTACTGTTTTCTAGCCTATTAAAATACCCTAATACATATTTTTTAAAATTTACCCCATAGTTTCCCGGATACATTTGGTTGCTGTTATATTAGTTCGGAATTTTTTAACCTAACCTCATCACGTGGCAGGTTCGCCGGTTTCGTTTGGGCAGCGGTAATACATGATCCAGGATTTTGTTGATATTTGTAAGGTTTTCGTTCTGGCACACAAAAATATCTTCATTAATCCTAACTAATTATAAATGTGAATGTGAACTAGTTTGTTGCGCTGTTACGCCTTAACCACTCAACCGATCATCATGAACTATTGTACACACATTGTCAGGGGTACAGAAAAGGACATAGTGTACCTTTTATCCCGAAAAAAAAACTCGCCGCTAGAGGGTGCTGCAGCGTCTAAATTTATATGTCGTTCAACCAATCGTCATTAAACTTTGTATACGGTACTTGGATAGTTGAACACGGTAAATATTTTCGCAATATTTTAATTTTGCTTTAACCCTCCACTAGACGGCACTGCAGCGCGTCAACTTCTATACCGTTCAACTGATCATCATGAAAATGTGTGTACGTATCATTCATCCGATTGCAATGAAACTTCGTTGTGCATGCACCCGCGAAGGTATCTGACGAAAAAAAATTACCGGGAACAGGGTGAATATTACCGGGAAACAGTGTGAAAATTACCAAGGAATATGTTGGATCAGAACGGGGGTCCCAAAATAGAAAATTACGTGAACGAATTCGCGGGTACATCTAGTACTTTATAAAACCTAGGAAACATTTTTAGCAGGATTTATTCTGTCAATTTGGCTTACGTTGCCACTAGCCACCCCTGGAGTGGAAACACATTTCAGCGCAATACAACTTCCCAATGTAAGCGAATCTTACAGGAAGTTTAATTCAGTTGTTTGGAAAATATACTTCTATCGAATCGAAATGCTCTCATTATATTCAGTGGCGACCTGTGTGGTAAGGCGCCTGTACGTGTATTTTGTTTCAACCGTATACATAAATAATTACATACTACACGGACGGTTAGTGTTTCTATGTGTGAATGTGATTTATCTCACGATTTTTAACGACCCCAAGGTAACAAACTTTTCCCTAGTCCTCACAGGGGAAGTTCAAGTTGTAGTCAAGATTGCGATTTTCTCGGGAATATCCTAAACGTATCCCGTCACCAATTTGCGGATTTTACCACGACTTTGGAAAGTTAGATCTAATTACATAGTTGCAATAATGTGTAAGTATATTTGAAACCTTTAATTCTGTAAATAAAATTTTGATTTTTGTTCTATCTCTAGTCATATTTCATCTGACACAAAAAATAAAACCGTTATACGAGCAGCCTATAGTATATTTCGTTGTGCTATTGTTAAGCACATCCATGAACTCAGGAAATATCGGACTGAAAAAGTATTGGTTTTGTAGTAATACACAGAAACGAGTCCTGTGGCTAGAGCCATGATTTTGTCGCGAAAAGATTTTCGCCTCACTTTGTTTCAGTGTCTCACGGGCACGTTGGCAGCTCTGCTTCATGATTTCTGGCAGCGTGTCTTTGTTCAGACAAGTTTCTCATTTGATTGCACCAATCAGAATAAGATTATTGTGACTCCGTACGTCTGTGATTTGCCAAGACAAGTGAGAGTAAAATCATCCGATCACAGACGATGTAACAGACCTGTAGATGTGCACATGACGCATTGAAACCAAATGTTACAAAAATCTTCTCGCCATAAAATCGTGGTTCTAATTATAAGTAACCATTAGAGACCTGAAAACTTAGCGTTTTCTTTTGGCCCCGACCTAGAATTCCAGTGAGTTCCTGCCACTTTCTCAATTGGCCCGTGACTTATTTGACACTTGCTGTAAGTCGCTTAGCCAATACTACAGAAGCAACTAAATGCAGGTTCATATCACTGCGTCACCGAGCAGCCAGTGAGCAGATAATGTCTGCTTGAATACACACATGTTCTTGGAGGCTAGCCTACATGTCAGTGAACATGCGACTTTTTCCTGTCTCTAGTAATAAGTAGAGACATGCAAAATTCGCGTTATCATTTGGTATAAGACTAACCTTCACTTTCCTATTCATAACAGAGCATAATCTGCTATTCTATTTACCACGAACTTTTTTGTGTTGTCATTTACGTGTGTTACGTCTTTACAGAGATTGGCCTGTCTGCCCCGCGGCAAGTCTCGACAATATCGACCAGCGGGAGACGTCGAACGAGCCTATAGTTACTTGAAGTCTAGTCAGCTGTCAGAAAATAACGCGAATTATGCATTTCTAGTTATCGTTTACGCGCGGCTTGTGTTTTAATGTAAGAAGAAAAATGTAGGGCCTATAGCATGGCCAGTTCACAGTTTTCTTTGTTTGCAAATGTCACTATTTTAGCATATTAATTACTATACCTTTAGTTTACTGGCAAATGGTACTTAGGGAAGGAAATTTTTTATGTAATATGTGTAAGCTTTTAATTGATTTTTGAAGAAAAATTAAAAAGTTTTTTTATTTTTAAGTCCTAAGTGAATCTTGTTACAAACTTATATTTTACTCTCTATACTTAACAACAAGAGGGAAAGGGTTGTAACTACGATTAATTTCAAATGTTAGAAAGAGAATATTTACTCACTATTTAACATAGAATCACAGTAAAATAGTCGCCGGTGAAACTATATAGAAGAGAGATTGTAGAAAGAGAGAAGATATAAGAATACAGGGAAAGGACTCGCCTAACTCTGAAGCCAGGACCGCTCGCCGCTCAGAGAAAGATGAGCTGTCCTGGTCGCTGCTCTCTCGCCGACTATGCGTTCCTTGATTAGGAGCCTTGTCCACACTTGTCGCCCCTCTCCGTATGCCATTTCATCACTCTATAGTGATTGGTGGGCTAGGAGGTTCGTGTGTGGAGTCCTTCTTTGATTGCTGATGTCGAGACGCTAATTTGTAGGTTGCACAGTGGCAGAACGCGAGGCTGCGTCATTCTTCGAAGATACATGCGCCAGACGGTCCTATTTTTTGGCCACGTGTTGCGCAATGTTGCGACACTCAACTCAACCTGTAACAATTTATTTATTTACATCCCGTTGATCCTGTGACAATTACTAGAGCTCTAGGATATGGAACAAGTCCACTTTTTGCAATAAAACACATACATATATAAAAAGGACAAAATTTACTGAATCTGTCATGACTACACTAGAGATACAATATAAAATACAGACTTAATACATATATATGTATATATACACAAGTAAATACATGTACATACAGTAACAGTTATATACAAATACAGAAATAAAAGTAAACCTAACAAAGATATGTATGTTACAAACATAGACACAATTCCTCATAAGCATAGTATTTGACAACATAAATCATTACAATCGTTATTTTTTTTTTTAGATTTAAGTTAACTTGTTTTCAACTATGCTTAAATAGATGGTTTGCGTATTGTTAGGTTATACTCACAAAATATGTAAACTGGCCGACATTGGAAATGTTTATAAAATCTGCTATTACTAGGCAAATTGACAATTTACAAGATAAAATATATAATGTCAATACATAACAAACAAGGCATAACACTAAGAATTCACAATTTGCATTCACAACTGTCATCAGTATCAGTTGTTCAGAACACTTACGCAGCCTAGGTGCATACGTGAGGTAAAACAACCTATAATTTTATACGTAGAAAAAAGGAATGGGTGAAATGTGTTTGACAGAGTAAAAGCAATCAACACGTAAGAATTTCTTCCGCTGGGTAGAATGTGTGAAAATATGCTTTATTAAAATATAGGTCCCCGTTTCGGATTGTTAATTGAAATCTTTATAATATATAACTATGGTTACAGAACGTATATGTTGGCCTATTTATATACTGTGTGTTGACACCTTCTTGCAGGATAACATACTATATGAGAGAGGGCCGGGGTGAATGTTGGGACAGCTGCTCGACTAGCCAGACAAGCCTGTCGCCGGTCCGGCCAGAGGAATGGCTGAGGTGAGGGTGAGACGAGTGTGGAGCAACGACGGAATGAAAGAGAGTACCCCGAGAAAACCCGCCGGCCGACGGCAACGTCCACCACGTTTTCCATGCGAAAGATCCGGGACAGAACCTGCCGAGGATCGAACCCGGATCGCCTAGGTATGAGGCGATGGGTCTGACCCCTCGACCAGCGCGGTCCCGGCCTATTTAGAAAATGTATCTAATACATTGTCCGCAGTGGCGTAGCAGGATTTGTGTTTTTTTTTTTTTCAAAAGGGAAACTTTATATAATAACACCCATCCCCATAGTCAAAGCGGGGGGTCCGAGGGTCCTCCCCGGAAAAATTTGGGTTTTAAGGAGCAAAATGGTGCGATTTAAGCAGTATTACTATCGAAAAATTGAATATACCAGTGGTAGTAATTTTAATATTTTTTGTCCTTCATATTTCGTGGGGGAGGGGGGGGGTTAAACCCGGAAAACCCCCTCCCCTGTCTACGCCCTTGATTGTCGGTGTGTATTTATACCATGTCTCCTTGTCTACGATACTTCAAGCGTAGTTGGTAGCTTTGACCGTAGAATAAAATATAAAGAATTATGAATTACTAAATGCACCGCTCACTAATTACTAATTTAAAAATTCACGTGCACTAATTACTAATTTACTAAACTCTGTTTTTCCGGAAGGACAGATATTGTCACTGCCAGGTCAGAAAAAGATTTGTCCTTTTGGACCAGACTATACCTCGGGCCTTCACTATTACACTGTTGAGTTACAAAAAAAGTTTAAACTTTTTGAGAGTTTGAATGGCAATATTGTACTGTACATAAGGTCCCTCCAATGCAGAATCATTTCAGGAGCAAATTAATTATAGTTGCAAAAACTGGCATTATAAAAAATGTGGTCGTGAAATGTGCTAAGTTTAACCTCTATTTAGTATTTAATTACAACGTTAAAGAAATAATTGCAATGCTTAACACAAAATACGTGATCGCTCATGACTACGCCACAAAAATATTTCGTGTGTTAGTAGAATTAAATTTTATCTTCATTATTCCACATCAGTTAAGAATATCTTCGTAAACCAAATCATAGAAACTAAATATTTAATAATTTATAATCTATTTATATTTAAAAATACATAAATATTATGCACGTCTCATCCAGTCGGCCGACAGTTGCAGCTGGCAACGCGTTCCAGTTATTGGGCAACCGTATCTCTCTTCAACTGTTATCCATAAGTAATAAATAATACACTGTTCAAAAGGCTAAGCCAAGTCTTACGTATTTTAATAGCCTCTTTTTTAGCCGTCTTCTATATTTTTCGTCTCTGAGTGGATTTAGTCTTAATTTTACTATATTTAGAAGATGTGTTGAGATAAAACCTTAGTTGCTCCAGACATCGGGGTGCAATAACTGACTAGAGAAACTTAATTATTTGTCTGGTACACCATTTTTAACATGTAAAAAAATAACCTAACTGTAATTTATATTTCATTACCCCTTCTTTGGAAATTTGAGTTGTGGTTCCTGCCAGACTGTCAGCATTTGTAAAATCTCCTCGTAATAAAACGTACTGAAATTTCCTGTGTCGTCAAGCCCCAGTAAATGTACGTAAATGGCGTTATACGTTATTTCTATATAATGCAAGATACGTGGGTGCAATATGGCATGGGATTCTTCATGTTTCAGGCATATGGCCTTTAGTTTTCTAACTTCATTCCCACACCTTGCAGAACATTGTGAAATTCGTGAGTGCGATATTTTGGTCAGCGCTTAACATCAAGGTCTCTAGCGCTGGTGAGAGGTGATATGATGTGAGTCTCGAGCAGCACCGGAATGAAAGGGCGGGGGAAACTGGAGATTCCCGAGTAAACCCGCCGACCAACGGCATCGTCCGGCACGATTCCCACATGCGAAAATCCGGGGATTGACCCCGCTGGTAATCGAACCAGGATCGCCTTGGTGGGAGGCGAGAGGTCTGACCATCCGGCCACCGTGGACCCCGAGGAAATTCGAAAAACGGTAATGTGCAAGAACGTGCGCATATTAACGTAAAACTTCCTTCCGAAACCAGTTCGCATTACTGTATGAAATAAAAACAACGAATGAAGATGTGGAAGGGAACTAAATTCGCGTGACGTATCACGTTAATGATTACGTAGTTTTGCTCGGAAAAGTAGCAATTTGTGAGTAAGGTAGGGGAGCTATGACTTATGTGAGTGTTCATCAAATTTTCCCCCACCGCAAGAGAACTTTGAGAATAAATTGCTTATTTAAAGTTGACGCATGCATATTTACTGCGGAATTTGACCTTTCAGCTATGTCATGAGATTTCTTCTGAATTCTTCATTACCTATTCGTTGTGAGACCGGCCAGAAACGTTGTATAATATCAGGTTGGTTGCTCACATTCGTTCATGGAAACGGGAAATAAAAGTTTTCTGCGTTACGACTAAGTTGAACGCCCACATATATGTTTTACATCCGAACAGCAAAACTTCCCAGAACTTCACATTAACGTTGTATTAGTCCGGTGAACATCATAGATAAAGTTGTCGCGCGTGTTTCGTCCAGAATATAAAAACACTAACACGAGGGGACGGAGCATACGAAACTTGCCAGCTGTATCATGGCTGAGCAACTGGAATCACCAGCAAAAGCCGTTCTTTCGAATCAGTGTATGTCTGTAAGCCTCAAATTTCTTCGTTACATGGGGTTGTGGCCGTGCCACGACGACACATTTTACTGGCTCTACACTGCAACTATCTTTTGTAATTCCGTCTTGATGATGGGGTTGTTTGCAGGCACCCTATTCAGCAAGGATGCGAATATTCATCACTTAATCGAGAACACGGCTAACCTTTTGACGGTTTTCCCATCTATCGTCACAGCGATCTCCATCGTCATTAACAAAGGTAGCTTCGACATTGTCATAGCAGGAATGCAGTCGACTTTCTCTTGTGAAGGCGCGAACGTCAACAAAGACAAAGTCCTCTTCGTGAGAAGTATCATGACCACAGAAAAGAATGCGATCACTTGTTATCTCTTGGCAGTCGTGATCACAGGTATAGCTTACCTCCTGAAACCAGTCGTAGGGATCTTGATAGTGGACTCGGACGACGAAGTTGACTTCTCCGCAGATCTGCCGCTTCAAATGTGGCCGTTGTTCGGCAGGCCAGGTCTGGATTACGTCGTCCATTTCGTCATCATCTTGGTGTACGTACCCACGATGGCGGCCCTAGACGCCTTCAGTTTTGCAGTCGTCAAGTACGCCGCCAACCAGTTCGAGGTGGTGAGCATGCTGCTTGGAGTCGTTGGCGATGAGGTTAGAAGAGAGAGCCAGTCCCCAAAAGATGGTTATCCAGCATCATCTGGACCAGAAGAAGCAGATAAGAGCATAAGACGTGCATCTCGCCGGAGAAGTGATTTGTCTGACGATACAGACCTGTGTGCAGAAGATAGACCTGCTGCTTGGGAGAAGACTTTGATTAACGTCGTTGAAATCCATCAGAACGTTCTTTCGTAAGATTATGTTAAGTACTGTAAACAAAAAAATGTTAATAGCTTCCTTATTCAATTTTGGAAAAACACACGCACACCTACACACACAATATCTTTCAAGAAGAATGTTTCTATTTTTCTGCAGTTCTTCAATTAATTATTTTCCAACTAGATTTCTATTATTTGTACAGCTAGCAGCCTCTGTCAGTTTGTTCCAAGCTAATCTTAGCTGTTTTATTTATTGTTCCAGCGATGTGCAGACCTTAGCAAATCTTCTCAGCCCTCTTCTGTTCGCTCACTATGTGATGTCTTCAGCCAATGTTTGCCTGGTTGTATACGAGATAGCTGTGGTAAGTATATAATACAAGAAAACTGATCGAAAGAATTCTGGTTTCTTGAAAATTTGAAAATACCTATTCCCCAACAGCACCGTATGATAGCTACCACCTTTGCTTTTATAAAATACCTGCCCTCCTCATTTCCTTGTGACAACTGCCGTTCTGAATTCGGGAAACCACTCATATTACCTAGTCCTTCATAACGTGTGTCTTTTTCCAAAATTCTTAATATTCTCCTTGTTCTGTCCAGAAACCTGTTATGTACTGCTTAGCCTGTGTGCAATGAAGTTTTAAATTGATTAATATATAAAGCAGCCACGAAAAAAATTGGCTTGTAGTGTAAACCAAACACGAGATCGTAGACAGCGTTATGTCACTTATCATAAACGTATGGCGTTAAGTTATTTTTTATAGACACGATGTTTCTAAAGTATCGTGAAAACCTATTTGTTATGCGTAGTTTAAAAATAAACAAAAATAATCATTTCTAAGATGAAATATCCTTATTCATATACGATAAACAGTACTGAAGCACATAGTGTTGGCGACGTTATCAGTCTTAAAAGATAGCAGATATCAGAACGGCATAAATAAATATGAAACACAGCGTGCGGCAACACAACTTTCTTTCTTAACACGGCAATAAAACCCATTATGTGAATCAGCCAGTTTCCATTTTAATCTTTATAATGTAGGTAGGCTACATATCCAAAGTTTGGTTTTACACAGTTTTGAAAATCAAATCCGGTAGGTAACGCCCCCAATTGCCAATTCACTGAGTAAGCTGATTTCTGGCGTTTATCATGACACTTACCAGCATAGCAGTTGGTAAATTGGCGAAATTGCCCGGATGTTGCCCTTCAGGACGTGTAGGGTACTTCGACGGTTGACATAAACGTGGAATATCAAATAAAAAAACACAAGGGTGCCAAATTCGGGGTCAGATCTCTCGCCTCCAACCAAGGCGAGCCGGGTTCGATTCCCGGTGGGGTCGGTCCCCGGATTTTCACATGTAGGAATCGTGCCGGACGATGCCGCTGGTCAGCGGGTTTTCTCGGGGATCTCCCGTTTTCCCGCCCGTTTATTCCGGCGCTGCTCCATACTCACATCACGTCATCCCTCACCAGCCCTTAAGACCTCGATGTTAAGCGCTGACCAAAAATCTTTCACTCACTCAATGTATTTTTAAAAATAACAAATTCACGACGTAATTTTTTCCCGCAAACCACGCCTGCTCCATGTTCACACAGATTTCATCCAAATATATATTATGTTCACAGTACGTTAGTAAAAAGTTTTATCTTGAATTAAATTTAATATTTTATTAATATGCGTTATTTAAAATAAATGCATAAAAATTTTGGAGGTGATTGTGATTGAACTTGCTTGAAAAGGTTATCCTCTTTACTTGCGCTCACAAGACGTCCATCTTACGAAGCCCACCACCACGGCATACAAAAGGAGTATCAGTGCTCATGGGCGGGATTTCAGCATTTTGATTGAGGGGCAATAGAGATACCAATCCACCAAATAAAAAAAGAGGGAAGTACGGGGGTCCTCCCCCGGAAAAATTGGGATTTCAAAATGCCAACTGGAGCTTTTTAAGCAGTTTTCGGCCAAGTTATTGTGAAAGTTACAACAGAAAAAAATTATATTTACAACTTTCAAGAAATGATAATTGACGTAAATTAAAATATTTTGCAAAAATTTCTCTCTCATAAATATTGGGGTGGCGAGTGCCTCCCCTTGCCACCCCAAAGTTCCGCCCATGTCAGTGCTCACAGTGTTGTTTCATTCAAAACAACACGCGTTTAGTAAGTTGTTAATTGTATAAAATATTCCATTATTTGGGAATACATGTGCATTCTGTTTCATTTAAAAGACTCAGCGTAGTTCTAGGGTTAACCTGAAATGCAAGTTCTGCGTCAGCTGTGTTTCTAAAGTTATTTACTGTGGTTTAAACTTATACGGATATCGCTATCCACAAATCCCAGCCAACGGCCATTTTTGAATGCAAAGACTCGGACTTGTAAATCCGCCCACGTGTGCCAAAGTGATAAATTATACGCTTTTCAGGGCACGGGATTTCTCTCATTTGGCTCCAAATACATTTCTGTTACGTTTAGTGTGTAGGGATATATTAATAGGTTTCTAACCGAAATGTTTGCGAAAGGTCTCATAACCCACGATAAAGTAACGTAACTTTTCGGTTACATATTGCTTGCTTAGTTACGATTTTTAGTAAGATTAAGGAATTTTAAGGAACTCAAACATTACAGTATCTAATTTTCGAACTGCTAACGAAAGTTTACTATACCGATCGGTATTTCTTAACTAACGAGGTACAGAGTTGATAAGTAGGTGACGCCTATAAGTGCTTACCAAAATATCTCTCTCCTTTCGCGATCAAGGTGGTGCAACGGTAATACGATGGAATGGCATTCGGGGGGACCTGGGTTTGATTCCCAACTCCGGCCTTCCTGATTTCGGTTCTCCATGGTTTCTCGAAATCGCTCCATGTGAATGCTGGACTGTTTCCTTAAAAAAAGACCACAGCCGACTTCTCTCCCATTTCCTGTAATTGTGGGAAGTTATGCGTAACCTTTTCTATAGGTGTTTCGGGATAAAATGAGCGCTATTGTTTTCTTTTCAGATTATTAACAAACAATTATATCGTATTAGGAGGATACACGAGAGCCATGGTGCCGCACCCCGAATCCAGATTTTCTGAGTGGGAGCCCGTAGGCAAGCTGCGTACCTCCACGGACGACATGAAATGAGGCCCTACGATGGGGAACTGGAGGAGTGAGAAGGGCGGGGGAAACGGGAGATCCCCGGGAAAACACGCCCGCCAGCGACATTGTCCGGCACAATTTCCACATGTGAAAATCCGGGGACCGAACCCGGACGCCTCGATGGGAGGTGAGTGGTCTTAACACTCGGCCACCGCGAACCCACAGATAAGTATAAGTGGTTCACTTTAACTGAGCACTTCCTAACACTTATAATAATAAAAAGATGTATATATTGGGGTTATACAAGTAAAGTTTTGAGAGATGTGGAATGTTTACACTAGTTTTTAGTTACACGAAAGTTTTCGTATTTAAAACGGTTAAGATGGCGGCATAATGGCTCACAGGAAATTGTAAGCAGTGCTCAGTTTATTCTGAACTGCTTATAATAGTTTCCTGCTACATTGTATGATAAACAAAGCAGCCTAAGTAATAATCAATGTGTATATAGACTATATTTTAGTGAAAAGTTAACGTTTGAACTCAAAGTAAATTATTTTCTTAATCATTCTCTAGACAAGATGGTATTCAAAATTACTCGCTTTATATAGTGGACCATCTATAATGACCTCGCTGCTTCAAGAAGTGAAGCCCGCTTGGTTTGATTTGACCAAAATATCTATTCTCCACTGACATCAGATAAACTCATATGTTCGAGTCTGAGTGCTTGCAAAATTTACGTTGTCTTCTAATTAACTTGCAGACACGTTGTTAGAGAGCTACGGACGCAGTTCAGTTACTTGCTGCTGAGACGCGTAGTAATGAGTGCTGTGTTCAATGTGTTGCAGGCTGAAGGAATGTCCCAGCTCGTGGCCGGAGTCAGCCAGCTGTTCACTGTGCTCACGCGTCTCTTCCTGCTCAGTTACTTCTCCTCGGAGATCATGTACCAGGTAGTGTATCACACCTGTGATGTAAACAGTCCGCCTGCCGCCTGCAGAAAGCACTCTTTAGGGAGTTCCACAGGGGAAAAAATATTAATTTTAATATTCGTATGGAACAGTGTCCGTTTTTTTAGACGTAACTTGGGAGTGCATTATCCTCCTACAAAAAAAAATTATCTCAGCCAGTTTTCCCACAATGGCATTTCAAAGTCAAAATTTGTACGTTTTTAGGTCATACACGCCTCAACAACCAATCAACATAATGGAACCAAATAGTTTACCGTGAATGTGCGTGTCACTGACTAGAGATTTGAGTTTATAAATAATCATTCAAACAATGTTTTTATTTTTTTGAAAATATTCTGAAAATTGGAAATTTGTTGTTTACTACTTTTGGGGATTTTTTTTTTTTTTAGGTACCCAAATATTTTGTATTGAGTTTCACCATTACACCGGCGTAGCTAACAGGACGAAAGTAGTTTCATTAACGCAGGATGTTGTCTCATACTTGAGATGGTGGATTCATTCAAGCTGGTGTAGCTTCTCCAGTATAATTTTATGCAGAAAAAAATCACACCAACTGTAAAGGAGGTTTTGTTGGTGTATAGTAATAAAGGGACGCGTAAAGTTTAAATTACTTACGTTTTTGTAACGTTTAACTGAGAAATGAGATTTATTTCTAATGATACCAAGGCTTATGATATTATTTCTGATAATGGGAGACGCGTCTTACTAAACTAAAACAGTAAAATCGAACTGTTATTTGTTTAAAAGCACTTTCATAAATTAGATATGTGTGACCTATCTTCAAAAACCAATTTTGGAATTGTAATAAATTTGCATATATTTTTTGTGTGAAGAATGCAAGCTAGAATGTCTCAGTTGGATTGAAAGTCTGTTGTTATTAACATAAAATAAACCATTTGGATGCATATACCTACATAAGTTACTGTTAGATAATTTTAAGCTAGAATTTTTCAGTTTCATTAAAAAGCTTGTTGTAGTTAAAATTAAGTAATAATATTTATTATGACCTAACATTGCGAGTCATAATAGCAAGTTCGAAAATGCTGCCGAATCTAGATGACAACAAGAAATCGGTTATATGATATCGGTATATCGGTTGTATGATTATTTTGCCTCACTTGACCCTAAAAATTGCATAGTTTTGTCTATTTTTTTTTTACTCGTACCAAGAAATCTCACTGATTTTGAAGATGGTTAAAATATGAATTTTGTGGGCTTTTCCTGAAATGTTAATTTTCATATTATTGGTGCTACTCAGTTAACATTTTCAGCCATATGTGATAGTGGAGATTATTAATTTCCAAATAACGATATAGGAGTATGCTTTTCGGTAATATTTTGATCGAAGGTTTAAGTTGATTGTCTAGCAACAACGTGTCATTTCCACCAAAGAATCACTTTCCTTTTGGTTTGTTGAAACACAGCTGAAACATCAGTTTATCAAACTTAAACTGAACCACTTTTTGCACTCGTTCTCACTGAAAGTTATCCAAGTACTTCCAGTGTAAGACGACACCAAATTGAGTTTTATGTTGCCAAGACATCATGCCACTAGTAATGCTCAAAATAATTTTGGTGTCTTTGCACTCAATTTAAACTTGCAAATTTTGTAAGCAAAACTGGGCTTGCTATACTCTGTTTCATAAGCTAATGACATCTGAAGTTTTTTCTTCTTAGAAATTAACTGTCAAGGACTACTTTGACGTCGATTATTGACTGGAAACGAATTATTTTCTACTATTAAACTGTAAATCTCGCCTGCGGTACTTAACCTTTTTTCAGTATTTCGGTTACAGAAAACAATACTTGCACTACATTACATCTTCGCAATTTGCTGATCCCTTACACCACAGCGCAGGTATTTTGTAGCCTGATAATCTTTGTTACCCATCATATACAGCATACAGAGAGCACGGAAAGAGGCTACAATTTTATCTGTGGAGCTTAAAACATCACTAAATTTGTGACAGGAAGTTTAAGTTTAACAACATACGCTTAGTAAAGTACCGCAAGCTAGGTTCCTTTTGACATGACGAGATGACTTTGCATCACTCAAAATGTTTCCTGTGCTACCGTTTACTTAAGAAATCATGAGCTTTATATAGTCATCTAGAAGTATGAAACGTAAGGATTTAAGTTGCCATATAGTTAGGGACTGGAAAATTTCGCGAATTCAATGAGGCTAGAATCCATTATACTATGCATACTCAAGCCCCGACTATTAGTCAATTAGCTGCTACTCAGTGGAACAACAAACAATGAACGAATAGACGGGCCTTGAGTATTCATAGTACAACGGATTCTAGCCTACAGGTCATTGAATTCGCGAAATTTTCCAGTCCCTACATATAGTAATTTATTTTTATAAAATGACACAAAAACTTAACCTTTTGGGTGGTACAAAATCACCAAGGATGTCACAAAGCAACACTCAGTTAATGGCATATCTTAAGTTAGCGATATGGAAATCAGACCTTTTATTCCTCTGGTTACAGAGCCAGAAAGTTAGTCAGATGGCGTACTCCTGCAACTGGTTCTCCTTCAGCGTAGACTCGAAGAAGACACTGGCCTTCATCATGTGCCGAGCCCAGAAGCCTGTTGTCATGAAAACTGGCTGGTTTGGCATCCTCTCGCTGCAGACTTTTGCTGGGGCAAGTTGGTTTTAAGGAAAATTAAAACTTTACAAAACTAATGTCATTCGATTTAAAAAATATATATAAATTTGATATGTTAGCTGGAAAAGAAGGCAAAAATAACACGGACCCATGCAATTTAACTCACCACGTAACGTAACGAATGTGGAGGTGAAATATAGTATTGATATAAAACAATTATTTAACCGTTTTGCATGTGACTTAAGGGGAGTGGTTAGCTGTAGTCAGAGGTAGGCACTTGTTTTGAATCTAATTAAGTGTATAATTCTTCACGTGAGGGTTACTATTTAATCAAATACATTATCTAAAACTGTGGCTTTACTCTACATAGTTTAAATTACTTACTACACGGTTGTACTTATTAGATAGGAGGGGAGCAACTGTTTAGTTCATTAAGATTAAGTTCTACTCTATGATGCGTGACCTTTCGGACACCTTAGAGCGCACCGTTATCTTGATGGCGGAGGTTCGGTTAGCGACGGATGGCGGCACGTCGTGGGTCTCGACCCAGGACCGTACTGGCGAGCTGTTGACGGCTGAAAGGCTTGAAGAAGACAAGGTATAGTTTCCTCGTAGACTTCAGGGTTCGTCCCTGGGTCATGGTCTGGTCCGCCTTACTGGACTCGTTCACGAAGCGGTTTCGTAGAGGTGGATAACCTCGCCCTCAGCAAGGTAGATGCCGCCAGCTAACCTGGAGGTATTCTGTTGCTAGGTGAGTGGGTTTTCACTACCCACCACCGCGATTTCACCAAGTCTGAGCGGCTATGTCTGCTCTGGCCGCAAACGGGGCTGAGCCGGGGTGGGTGGCATCTCCCCGGCATTAAGATCTGTAAGTTGTCTCCTGTTAAGCCTTAGGGATCAGGTATAGGAGGTCAGTATCTGCCACATGTGACTGCGATGTCTAAAACATGATACGTCGTGCTATATGTCTGCACCTCAGAGCAGCTGGGGAGAATCTCTGAGGCTCTTGTTTTGTGCAACTACTAATCTAATTGCACCGTCGTCACCGTTAGCCCGTCCTCCAGACGAGGATCTTGTCATACAAAATTAGACACCTCGTATTACCGCGGCGGTGTCGTGATCAGAAAAATCGCCCTATATTCCAGCGATCGGGGTTTGTTCCCGACTGTACAGAACCGGATTTTCACGAGTGGAAAACGAGGAATCCTACGAGCTCCAAGTTCAGGAGTATTTTCTCTCAGTGTGTGTTGTTTTGCATTGGGTTCACTCTCTGAACTACGTTTTTTTAATTTTACTATTGATGTATTCTTTAAACAAAATCATTGTTGTAACAACGCTTATTTGAAGCGGTTCGTATTAATTTTTTTCTGCAACAATTTTTTTTTTTGCGGCAAGGCAAGGGATTTTAGAGTGTAGGCGATGAGTCTTCCTACTACCTAGTCGGTATATTATGTATTGTATGAATGTACAAACTGCCAAGCTCTGTCTCTGAGTTAAGAAAATGTATTTATAGTTAAAATAAGCGTAAATGATATATTTTCGTATATGTATCGGAAAATAAAAAAAATATATATTTTACTCAGGAAACGTTTGTTTTCAAATTCAGGGTGCTACGAAGAAATGAAGTTTTTAATAGAAACTTCTTGGATTGCATTTGTAATGAATTTACGTAAATTCATTTAAGAAATTTTCATCGAATTTAACTGAAATTCCAATCAAATCATGAGATAATACAAATATACTTTTTGATTTTATTGCCACTGTACAAGAGAATACTACAGTTTTAAACTTCACGACAGAACTCTTAGTCTTCTGAACGTTTATCCGCTTTTAAAACAATACTTAACTTAAATTTAGTTTATTGGTTTACTGGTTGGGAACATACGCTCTTTCCGTAAAAATTAATACAACTGCATTTCAGTTGCTAAAATTTTTGCTATGAGATTATTTTATATACGTTAATGATACGGGTTTGATTACTTTTTGTTTGAAACTGCCACCTAAACGTTACGACCAACATCATAAAAGTTTTCTTTTAAATTAAAACTTTAAATGTTAGTAAATATAAAGTTTTGTCATGTTCCTTATAAATTAATAATCATATTTAATTGTCTTATATATGGCATGTACATGCGTTATGTATATGTAGCTGTGCAAATAGGTAGGTGTTTTTGTGTGTAAATAAGTGTTGGCGTTATTTTTACTTTGCAGATAAATTAAGATATGGTTGAGACCTTAGTATTCTGAAGTTTGAAAAAATTATAACTATTTTTCTTTAAAACAGAAAGTAAAATACCACTTACCGTAATATTTTAATCTTTGGTAATATAAGTTACTACATATAATAAATGTCTTTTTTTGCAGCTTATGCAAGGAGCTTATTCCTATTACACCTTACTGAAGAAGCTGAATGTATCCTGAACTGGAAGACTTCTGAGCATCTACTTGATAACATGTACGTTCAGTCGTACACGTTCAGCGGTGACAGTGGTGGAAACGTAATTAAACTGCAAATGAAGTAAATACTTGTAATTTTTCGAGAACATTTACTCTTAACTAACACTTCATAAATGAAAAAATAATAATTAAATGCATAACATGACGAATAAATAAATAAAAAGCAAATTGATTCTTAACATTACTGAGCTTTACGTCTTCTCGACAGCAAGATCATTAGTGAAGGAGACACACAATTTGAAGCATTGGCAGGATTTGGGAGAGGGCTGGGCCATGGCCTTTGTTTAGAAACCAGCCCAGCATTTTCCTGAGGCGATTTCGGGAAACAAAGGAAAACCGAAACCAGAATGGCTGGAGCAGTGAATAGATCCCGGACACGGCCGTGGAAGAACAGGTCTGGACACTCGCCTGGATATTTGACCCCCTTGTTGTTTGGCTGTAGTTCACCAAGTTACCATGAATATTGTGTTTTATTGGCGCTGATGTTACGGCGGTCGGACTAAACTCCGCCCACTTCCTTTCCGCTAAGATAAACAATTTATCAAAACGTATGTTTTTATTAATTTATGAAATACTTTCTTCGCTCACAAATTTAAGGAAAGGCTCCAGCAATCTTTATTTACTTTATAAATTTAACAATGGAAAAAAGTGGACGGAGTTTGAGTCCGACCGCACGGAAAACAGCGCCAAAAAGTACGACATTCTCGGTAACTTGACGAACTTCAGTCAAACAACAAGGGGATCAAGCAAAATACATTGTTAGATAGGCGAGTGTCCAGACCTGTTCTTCTACGACCGTGATCCCGGACTACCATTTATTGACATGCTGAATCCATTGGTAACACTTTCAAACTGATCATACAACAACTAAGCACAGTATTTATATTCAGTATGTCCCATCACTTTGATATCTCCCATACTACCAGCGAGTTTAACATGTACCATTAATTCATCACCAAGTTCAAACTTAAATTCCAAACTTAACTTCCAAAAAAGTGAACAAGCACAAAATAAAACATTAGTCTTACTTAATCTGCACGTTTATGCTCATATAGTCAGCGAACAGCCAAGCCTATGATTAAGTATTACTAAGAACCATGTACAATTTGCGTGCGTAAATAAGAGTCTCTGGATTAATATATTTTTGCACGTTTAATCGCTGCCAATAAAACGAGAGTAGGCTCTAAGTGAAGTGTGTCTATTTAACTGTGTTAATGAAAACTAGAAAATTAACAATGTATGTCTGTTACCTTTTTTTTAATGTCACGTCTTACCGTGATTTTGAGAACATTTTTTAAAAACAACATAAATTTCATATCAAATAAACCCGGTAATGTTTTGCCACACATATATCGTAAGGTGTACCTAATTATTTTTGGTAGTATTTAAACCTAACAGTTTTTCATATTTTTGCACTCAAGTTCTTACTAATGTTATTATGGAAACAGGCCAACGCCAAGGAAAAAAATCGTTTGCGAACGAACGTTGTATATCATGTAAACACTATGCATCGGTCGACTGTTCTTAGTCTTGAATTTTTCAAAAAGTTATGAGTTTTTTGTACCCGTGTGAAAAAAAAAATACCTAGCTTGGCCTTAAATGTATGCTGTTAATTCCACACGACCAAATGAAATCAACAGACAACTAGCAAGTGCACCAAACCTGTAATACATGACTTCAAATGTCAAAGGCAGCAGCGTCTCCATCTAGGAAACGAAATGTCGGTTCGGAAATAACGTATTACTGCTGCAATAACATTGATGGTGACGTGTCGGTGGTAGTCCAATATTTCGGTTGGCTGGCTATCCCTATAACGCGATCCCCGAATCAATCGTCGGAGAGAGCTGCAGAATATTTCGACGAAACTGAAATGAAGTGTGAAGTATTGAAATTCTTGCACTTCCCGAGATTTCCTATTCCTGGCGGCAAACTGAAGTACCTTCTAAAAGTAATGATACAACATTTTGATCATAGACAACCGTCTAATGCTAGAACGCTACTTTTGGTAGCAAAATACTGGCGTATAAATTATATAAACCCGTCAGATTTCAGTTATTTATTGAGAAGATTATACGCTGGATTACTCATTTGCATAAATAAACGTCATTAAAAGTCTCAGGTACACATTTTAAATACCACGAATATATTTGACGTTGCTAGTCCAAATAGGTTTTCGCAGCACTATTACCGTTAAAATCAGTTTTCGAGCTAACGCTACGCCTTGGGTTGTCGTAAAATTATGTTACTAGCCTCGAAATATAAAACACTCTAATGCTTAAGGTGACCGCCTAGGTGGACGGATTCAGTGCTTTCGAGGCGTAAGAGCGTAAGCGGTAAGGACGACACAGCACGCGCATCACTGCTTAGCCTAGCCTCTAGGTGCAAGTTACTGAACTGGCGTGGTGTCTTCTCGCTGACAACTTTCTTCTATGTGACATGTATTCTACATGTCTAAGCCTTTTAAAAGATTCTGCTTATATATACCTAATAAAGGACGGAAAAAATACCAATATTCGCCATTTCGGGAGCTAGAAGATATGCTTTACTGAGTAGTAGTGAACCTGAAATAGGTATGCACACGTGTACTGTGCTTTGAATGATATTCCTAAACAGTCATGCGCGTTGAACCGTTTTCAAATAGTCTTGTAACTGTCGAAGCTCCACGCACTGCTCGGCGGCCTAGACAGACGGTCACTTTAAGGAATATGGAAAGATAAGATGATGTGTCGAGCGAACGACTGGAATTCTCAATTTTCAATAAAATCTTAATTTCTCATTATAATTCGTTGGGAATTTTTTGCCGAGAGGTTTACGGATGTTAAAATGATTTTAAAATTAAAACGTGTATTTTTTGAAATTCGGTTATTATTGAGTCCTGGATGTTATCGTAGAAAAAATTCCAATTTTTATGGATGTTGTGGTTTCAGTCCCTTATTTTTCTAAATACCGTTTTTAATTTTGTACTCGAAATGAAAGCATACTACCGCCCAGTGTTATATAAATAAACACCAGCTAATATAATGTCTGCTCGGCAAATAGTCCCATCCAATTATGATGAGTAGTTCAGATGTTATCGACGATTGCGTATTCCTGTCCTTCGCTCGACATTTTACCTTTCCATACCCCTCAAGTGAATTATTCAGAAAATATTTACATAGGAACTTATGCAACTAACATCGTATATAAAGCATATTTGAATTCATTTGTTTGGGATTGCAAGTTACTGCTAAATTAAGGGGGTCAAATCTACGCCTATAATTACTGCTCGTGTACATAATTGTCTCAGTCAAAGCATTGATGATAGATACATTTTAATTTTTGCTGTGCAAGCATTTTACAAAAAGAGTGCTCGAGTACGACCCAATTCTGTTCTGCTATAAAAATTCTCTTGTCAGTATTAACGCGTTGCGTAACACGCCATAGAAGTGTGGAACACTCAATTTAAAATAAAACGAGCAGAACATATAAACGTACTGTACATATTACACAATATTGCTAGCTGGCGCAGTGGTAATGAATACACTTGAATCGCATTCGGGAGGATCTATTGTTTGGTAATTCTGAGTTTGGCTGGCCTGATTACGGTTTCCGAATTCACTTTATGAATGTTGGCGTGTTCACCTAATACATGCTATGGTCGCTTGCCTTTCTGTTCTTATTGACTTTAAACTGCTAATATTCCCAAATAATTTTAATTCGACAACCGACAGTCAACAGCAAGTAAAGTCCTATATGGGGATGGTGCATGGCCAGCCTTAATTCGTAGTATTTCCACCGCTTCAAGCATTCCTGAAGATGTATCAACATTTTTGACATTTCTTGATCTAAATGTTAGTCTACTGTACTATTTTAATTGCTATAGGGTAAACTGACCATGTATCGTGATATAACATAATATGGTGATAAACCACGTTGAGGGCTTCACAATATTGGGAAGGCTCTGTACACCGAGTTCACTAGGTCGCCAACAGAGAGCAGGCATGTACAGTTTCGGCAATAAGCGACCACTGTATCAAATATAATATCACAATTAAAATGTTAAACATGTTTCTGTTACTGAAGTTCGAAGTCTTAGTATCACGAAGTAGGGTAGGTTTACCCTATAATAAATTACTTCAAATATTTTCAGACAATTGTTATTTTATTTCTTATTTTCCAACAAACTTCAGATGAATATGAAAGTAATGTTTTATCTGATAATGTATAAAGGAGCAGTAGAGTACTGAAAAATAAATATGGCCGTGCACCCGTGCTCCATCCTCCTTAACTTAAATGACCATACCGACGCTGAAATTTGAAACAGAATCAAGTTACTTATTCCCACTGGGTTATTTCCAAATTCTCATTGCTTGAATTAGGAAGTCCTTCTTGCTGTCCAGCATACAGATTAAAATTGTACGTCCATCCTCTCGAATTTGAAGTGTTCTTTTTTTCCTAAATTACCCTTATGCTATTTGAAAAACACTTTTGGTGGTCTTATTTGCGGTACAAAACGTGTCTTGTGTTACGGGTGGAGCTGGGTGTCGCAACATTGTGCAACACGGTACAGCTACATACGCGGCCGGAAAAATTGAAGAAGATGAGGACAGTGGAACACCGTCATGGGCCTCGCCTAAGCGTCTCCAGAAGTGGCGATGTGACTGTACGGTAACTCAGGGAAGAAGCAAAACTTACGGAATTTTAAAGCAATAATGTTTGAATAAATGTGCAAAAAACTATTACGATAGGATACTATATTTGTTGGACATTTTTGTAAGTCAGTAATAAATTATAAATTTCTTTTTTTTTTAATAATTAATGAAACACAAAAAACCTGTATGGTTGTCATCTTCCCCCCGAGTTACCGTACATCTGTACATGTACAATGTGTCATTGTGCAACCTACAAAATAGCGTAACGACTTCAGCAGTTCAACGCCAGATCCTTCACATCTCTCCCACTCTACCCTACTGTACACATCGAACTCTTTTTTTTTTTTTACAAATAACTTTTGGGTAGCAAAATGTATGGAGGTGGGTAGGCCTCCGAACAAGGAGGAAAAGAGACAGCGACAAGAACGGCGTACCTGAAAGTTTTCTCATAACGGGGCGTCAAAGTCAAAATTTGCTTGTTACGCTGCCATGCAAATAGCGAAAACCAACTTAAAATAATTCACTGTGAACTTACATCCCATGAGCTATGCAATAAAACATTTAAAAAACTCACAACGTAATATTTTGAATAAAAAAAAATCGCAAAAGTACTGAAAAAAGTTGGAAATTCAGCCATTTTTTGAAATACAATAACAGTTCGCGGAATTTTTTCAAATGTTTTATTATGTAGGCCATAGTATGTTATTTTACTGTGAATTATTTCACTTACGTAAATCAATTGGTTTTCACTATTTGCACGGTAGCAGAACAAGCGAATTTGGACTTTGACGCACCGTTATGAGAAAACTATGTGAGTTACAATTGTTCCGTAAGAGGAAACTGCACTCACAAGTATCGTCTACAAAACGAACACTATTTCAAATAAATATAAAACTATGACTTTATCGCACTTGAACACCCTTAAGAGCCGATAAAGGTGGAATGAGTGGAAAGGACAATACAACATACATCTCGGAACCAGGATTCGAAACAATGACCTCTTGTTTCGGCGGCTAACCGACTACGGGTTCGAGTTGGGCGAGTTCATTTTCCTAATATTCCTTTTCGTGTCTAATCCTAAATTATTTTAACTTATTCCTCCACTGATCTCTCCCGAATTCAGATTCTTAAATTTAGGGACATTTCAATTTAATAAGTATATCAGTTTACCGAAAGCGAATTTCTCGTTTGACAGTTTTGAGGTAAGTTCTACTACGGGCTAGGAAGTTCGTGCTGTTAGTTCGGCAAGTGACCGTTTCCTACACTAGTTACTCTGGTGTCGCAAAAGGTCCAAATATGTGGTTGTTCATTTTCGGTTTAGGAAATGAATTAACAATTACAGAACTTTCGGGTGGACAAAAGTAGTTTTTTGTTTTCGAATAAAATTAAATAGCTAAAATTTCTTTGTTTTTCATTAAAAAAAATAGTTAAGTAAATTATTTTTTATATACCTTAGGTGATGTTATTCTATTACAGTCTCGCATTATATCCCTCACCGACGCCAGCGCAATTAACGACGGATATTTTCTATGCCAAACCCAACCCTTAGAAACGAGATTATCTTCCTGGCCTGTACTATAAATAACCTTAATAACCACAGTTACTACTAATCTGCTCCGTGGCATTTAAAGTTACGTACAGAGATGAAAGTGTTTCTCTAGTTTCCGATTACATATAAGGAGTGTCTGTTCAAAAGGTGCTATTTCCATTTCCCGACAAAAAAAAAAAAAAGGAATCTGTCCATGATATAGTCCTGTACTTAAATACTATCGAATTCCCTGAGCATAACCGAGCAAAACAATGTATTTCCTTGGTGAAACACACCCCAAACTTGACGATCCTGATCAAAAGGAAGTGAATGTACATATTTTCCCACATCTTTTAAAGGAGGAAATAGCATCTTTTGAACATACACTTTTCATATATTTATACATCATAGGTAAAGAGCCCGCGGTGGTCGAAAGGTCATCAGACCTCTCGTCTCCCCTCTAGACGATCCGAGTTCGATCCCAGGCTGGTTCAATCCCGGATTTTCTGCATGGTGGAAACGTGGCGGACGTTGATGTAGGCCGATGGGTTTTCTCTGAGAACTCCCTCTTCCCCCGCCTTCGCTGCTCTACACTCACCTCACCTCATCCATTCTTCGGGCCGGGCGGGCGACAGGCATGCCTCGCTAGTCGAGCAGCCAGCCCAACATTCACCCCGGCATTCTCTCGTACACAACGTGACCCTGCCCGAAGGCGGGAACAAGTAGTTATATAACGTAAGTTCCGGATAAGTTGTGGGTTCCATGAGAATAGTGACTTAATTTTGCTACCTTGAAGAGGTAATAGTTCTGATGAGAAAGAATCTAAATTGAATAAAATGTGGTGCTTTATAGATTCACAAAAATTAAATAAAGTGAACCTCTTGTACTGAAATGTTTATTTGTTACGTAAACTGCCCCCCGCGTGTAACAGAAAATTACATCACAGAAGTAAGATGTCCAAGGTCAAGGAGTGAGTTCTGCTTGGTGACTAACTGCTTATTAACACGACTGCTCGATAACAGTTCATCAACTTAGAACTTAACACCGTTTATGAACCCCAGATGACTGTTTAGCACTTTTTTATATTCCCATGCGCTTACTTTCGCAAAGTCATGTACATCAGTACATTTTAATACGAAGATGAAGTCTTCAGTAAATTTTCTCTTTTATCGAAGTATAATATAACTTCATAGATGAAAACTGTTAGAAATAATTTTTACGAACATATTTTATCCCAGCTGCACCTGTAACCCGTCTCAGTTTTCGGTATTATAGTAACAATTTGTGAGAAAAAAACGGTTTTGCACTTATTAGTACCCTATAATTATTTTTAAAAAATATGTAGATGCACAAAACATAATTATGATAAAACAGGGACAATAAAGCCGACTTTACAATTGTGCGACACTGCGACAGCGACAGAGCGGCAAAAGGAGCCAACCAATCAGAGGACAGCAAGCAGACGACAGCTGCGAAATTTGCATGCGAACAGGAAGAAGAAGAATAACACAGCAGTGTTTGTAAACAGAAACGACAAAAAGAAGAAGAAGAAAACACCATTACACTTGTAAAAAAAAACGAAAGAGACGCGAAGGTGATCATTTAATAATATATTGTTATTTTACCCGCCAAATAAATGTAACATACGACTTAAACACATGTAACAAACATATTAACTTGGCATGTGTGCAGAAAAGCTGTTAATTGAAGAAGTTATAACAACTAAGTGAGAGGAAAACACATTTAACGTAACTAAGCAAACCATAAAGGCGCGCATATTCAAACCGGCAATCGTGATTCATTTGTTCATTTTCGTTACTATTTCTGACGTAAGATGGCACTAAAAGCAACTAAACGCATCGTCGCCGTCGCATTATTGTAAAATCGGCTTAAGGACAATAACTAAGGTAAAAACCTTAGTATAAGTCATTAAATGAGGTTGACAGATCATAAAATGCTGACAAAGTAATTGCATTGATAAACAATGTAGTGCCGGATAGCCAGAATAACACAGACACGATAGAAGCGATACGACGGGCGCAATGCGGCACTCAAAATTATAGTTATTGTGAACACTAATTTGACTGCCGCGCGACAAATATTAAAAAAAAAAAAATGTAAATAGTTCGTTGCCACTACACTTACCTTTAGTATAACAGCCACAAATATTTACATTTTTTTTTTTTCCTTTTTCAAATTTTTCGTTTATTTTAAACATATTTTAAATACCCATTGGTATTCCGAAATGTGGAAATAAACGCACAATCACGCGTTTGCTGAAGAGGTTATGATTTTCTTCTGTTTAATCAACAAAACATTTTTTTTTTCATAAATGAAAGCAAAATTAAATTCCGACTCGAATAAAGTATATAGGCTATAATTTCTAATTGGATTTCGTGTCGCGTCCGCAATTTTTTGCCCGCTGACGTCACAGAAACCTCGGTGGTGATTGGCGGACATAACTTGTTTTTACTGTCGCAACGATAGTTTCGCTACTGTCATGCCTATGCGATTCAGACATAACATTTTTCCCACCCCATGGTCCATCAGTACATAACAGTGAATGGTGAGTAATGCTCAGTGAAGGGATTTTTTACTGTCTCATACAACTCAGAAGAAAATTTAAACTTTCTCTTGTTCCAGTGACTACGAATAAGCGTTAGTGTAGTTGTAAGATCCGTATCCCACAACTGTGAACAGACTTCTACTATTGGCAGAGTCATTCGCTATTTTTGTTCGTGGGAAACGTGCCGTATTTCACCGTTGCAGGTTTCTCTTTGATGCTCCCGTCCCCGCGTACTTACAATCCGTCTCTGCTCTACACTCGCCTCACGCCCTGACGAGTCCTCGAGACTGTGATGGAACCCGTATCGTTCACCATTGTAAACGTTTCTGTTTTATTTCTTATTCAAGATTATAGTAACATTTATTCTAAAACAAAACAAAATACGCGTAGCTAGACTCCTTACCTTGCAGTACGAACTTATGTATAAACAAGTAAAGCATAACTATGAAACATTTTGTATAGCACAATATTTAGGGTATAGGCGGTTTGGGATAAAGTAAGCACTGAAAAAATCCCTGCTAAAGTTCTATTTTCAGCCTATTCGTATCTTTCCGCGTTTAAGGGCATGGGCCCGAATTTCTTCGCATTTAACGTCAATTATTTTTTAAAACATAAATGGGAGGCGATATCGTAAAATCGCTTCGTAACTTTGTTATGACTTATTTAAACTGCATACTCTAATTTTGTCGAGTCAGAAGACTGCTAAATAGTTGCTAATTAGTAAATTAACGAAATTTCCTTTTAATTGATAAATTAGCTATACTCATCATACAGTTTGTCTCGAAAAATTACAGTGCATAGTAAAACCAATTTGCAACAAAGTTACGAAGCAATTTTACGATAATGACCCTCGTATGGATTAAAAAAAATAATTCTCTCGAAAGCCGAGAAACTCGGGCCCAAGCCCTTAACGGCTAACGACGGGAAATACCTCTCTGGACACGTCACTTGATGTTTGCGCGTGCAAGATAAATTGTGCAGTCTGTAAGAATTTATACTGTTTGATAAAAAAAACGTTATATTAATTATATAAAATACCATTACGTCGATATCGGTTGATTTTGTTTTATTATTGTTGTATATAGATAGGAAAATACACGAAACTATATTGCATAATTTCTCTGCCAACCATACAAGCAGTAAGGCAACTATAGATTATGTTGAATAATATACAGTAACAACCAGTGATACTTTCTAAAGGTTAAATTTTTAGTGCTCATTTTATCCCGAACGACCTATACCAATGAGAAGAAGCTATACAGAAAGGAACAAACCGACGTGTCTATCTAAACCTTGAATAAACACTGCGGGTTCTTATATATCTTCAAATATATTAAATACTTGTTATTTCTCTAGGACATATTTCGAACCTTCTCCTTCTACTTGGCAGGATTATCTCAAAATACATTAATTTGTAGGTTTATTCCTTTCTGCTTAACTCCTGCCAATTTGATCTTGCAATTTAATGAAAACTAAATAAACACTTAGTAACAGTAGAATACAAAAATTTGTACATGATTTATAAGTGTAATTTTATACAAAGTACTTTGCTTCCTGTGATTTGTTATTTATGAGAAGAAAATAACTAGTTTCAATAAAATAGATGACGCAGCTTCATAAGGTGGCCATCTGGCCTGACGGGATTTTTCTCTGTCGAGGAAAAACTAAAATCACTAAGGCCGACTCAGGCACGCGCTCAACGCCTTATCGTAGCCTCTAGACACAAGACTCAGAATTAGCGCGCAGTCTTCTGAACGCGAGACTTAGGTGCCGTTATATTTTAACGACGTTAAATATAATTGACTGTAAAGATATTCTGCACGTGCCCATGTATTCTTACAGATTCTACTGCTCTGATGATAGGATATCTGGAAACGAACGCGAATGCGCCAATTTCGGCATTTTTTCGGTAATGAGAGATTCAGCTTCAAGTATTGACAGAGACCTCGAGACCAAGCGTTTTGCCTAAGGTAAGTAGCAAAAAAATTAAATTCCTCAACATCTGAGGGTTTCAGCTATTGGTGGAATTAATTTAAATATTTTTCTTTTGGTATGGTAAAATATTGTTGCAATAATGTTACTGGCTTATTAATTTCGTATTACTGGCGACAATATAGATGCTGGTACTCACTATCGAGTTGTTAAATATATTTACGGGACTACTTTAACATATTTTGTGTGTACGTTTTAATAGAATGCGTAAAGTTAGATTTACTCGTTCAAGTAAGTTACACACGCTCCTGTCTTCTTCAAATTTCGACGTTCTGTAGTAAAAACCGTCATATTTTAGTTTACATTTAACTACCGTGAGATAAGGTTTTTCTTAATATCTTTAAGGTAAGAAAATAAAAAAAAGTAAAAAAAATAGTCATTAAATGTTATCTACCATGTGTACCAGCACGCGTTGCAACACTCATTAAAATTTTTTGGGTGCTCCGTTCTGCCCCCTGCCCCTTTCCATTCACCCAAATAAAACATTTTTTTACAGTAACATTCGTGGGCGCGCGCACAACGAATCACCAAAGGTTTTCAACAGAAAAAAAATATTTTTATGACGCACACACACACACACCTACACAAACACATATAAATGTTTGTGTATGTGTGTGTGTCCCACATTAGCTCCTATATCGTTCATTAGATTACGATGAAACTTTGATGAGTTGTGCTTCCAGGAATATTTCTGTCAAAAAAATTTCGAAAATTGAAGGGGGGGAGCAAAATGGGGCACATAAAAATATATGTTTTTTTCTGTTCAAATCCTTTGTTACTATATATATATATATATATATATATATATATATATATATATATATATATATATATATATATATATATATATATATATATATAT
>PNEQ01000508.1:41613-61555 GCA_003012365.1 Medauroidea extradentata | reverse complement strand
GCACTTTGTATAGCAATCATATTTTTTACAACATTGTGACTGATTTGAATAAAAAGTAAATTAACACACAGTGTTGATTGATAGTTCGAAATCATTTTATACATATATTAATTTTTCGAAAGTTTACATTTTTTAAAACTAATTCTAGCTCAGTGTTTTAACGTAAATCATTGGCAGTTGCCGTCAACTGAAGCGGACTGAGACGCGACGGATGACATGAAATTCCAGAATTAGTGAAACCATGATTTTTTTTTTCTGTGGGTTGTTGGTAAAACCGAGGATGTTGTTTTATCTGAGTGATGTCACACGTGAGCAATTACAAAAAAAAAAAAATAGCACGACACCTCAGCCATTAGAAGTAAGTTTACGTCTTCTTCCTGGTCAATTGGCAAAACTTATTAATATATAGTAACAGTCATTATCCAAGAGCTATCAATAAATCCAGCTGTCAAGAATGTTTTTGTGATTTCCAGACAGACATTATTATTTTTTAATTTTTTTAAATCTGTGGTTTATGTTCAAAATTGGATAGTTAGTAATAAGTTTCCATAATATAACACAGGCCTATGATTATATTCGGACTCATCCACTGATACAGTTATGTATACTAAATGATAACATATTTGGAGAGGAAGAAGTGGCTGCTTCATATGCGTATGTGGAAGGTTGGCAGGAAGTCCGGGGCTCGAGAGATGACGTGCTCGAACTCCAGTAGCGACAACTTGCCGTCTCCGTCCATGTCCGACTCCTCGACCACCTTCTCGCAGATCTGGGACGCCTCCTCGGGACTCAGCTCGCCGCGTGTCAACAGCCGCAGTGTCTGCTCCAGGTCTCCCGGCCCCAGCTCCTGGTCGCCGTCAAAGTCTGCCACATAACACGACCCTCCTTCCACTTCTTCATTCCTAGACAACTATACATATACTGCATTGTCAGGATATAGTAAGTTGTTACACAATTAAATGAAATCATCCACGTGTTCCCATCTTCTGGCAAGGTCACAGTGTGTACGACAGAAGTGAGTGAAGTGATTTTGGTCAGTATCTAGGTCTTATAGCACTGGCGAGAGGCGACATGATGTGAGCATGGAGCAGCGCCGGAATAAAGGGGCGGGGAAAACGTGAGATCGCCGATCATTGTCCGACACGATTCCCATATCCAAAAATGCGGGGACTGGCTCTACCGGGAATCTAACCTGGATCGCCTTGGTGGAAGGCGAGCACTCTAGCCATTACGCCAACCGTGGTCCTTCAACACTTGGGGTGAACTCTTTCATTTGTCGACAACTTTATACATCGCACCTCCGGATCAACAACGGCTCAACTCAAAAATATTGATTGACATTTAAGTTTTAGTCTAAACGAAACAAAAGGCGTTAAAACTTGCTCTGTAACTAAAATACCCATTTGGATTTTGAAATATACTTAAATAACACTTATAAATAATTTTGCTAGTAAAGTTATAATGGAATACTTATATTATTTTCATAATATGAATATGAAAAATGCAAAACAACGATAAGGAAAAACTCTTAAGTACAATTATATATAAGAGTTGATGATACCCACCAGAAAAAAAAAACATTAAATGATACATAGCAAAAAAGGCCTTATAGAAAATGGCAACTTTTTGAGTTGTGCCACTATTGATGTGGATGTGCGAAATTACATTGTTAGAATGACGTAGGTCGTGATTTGATAACAACGTCCCGTACACACGAACAAAAACCTTTAAAGACATTATTAACTCACCAGATCAAGACAAGAGAAAATATGATGACCTGACATCTATAAATGTGTTTACCCGCAATCAGATTATATAATAATTTACTCCATACATAATTTCATTTCGTAAATTAACTTCCGTAGGTAAAATTGATTGTAAAAATGACACAAAAAATCTCCAAACAATAAAGACTATTTAAGGACAGTATGGCAGTCTTCTGTCACATTTCCTAAAGCATTTTTAAAATCCGTATATGAGTTGTTTTCAGTTGACTGTAAAAGTGGGTTACTTTCTTTTAACAAAGTAATTCGCATCCGTAAGTGCATCTGCAATATTAACAAATGAAGTTTTCGTATTTGTAGGTGCTACCTCAATTGGTTTGGCTTTCCTCCAGGTAGTAGAAGGATTGTCAACCCTGCATACAAGGTCGACCCACCACCGTCTCGAGAGTATTGTGGTACCCCTGCGTACCCAAACACTCGCAGGAATATTTAAGTAAATATTGTGCGTTGGTCTTACCTTCTGTCAGGACCAGTAACCACAAAGACGACGCATGACTAGCGCGACTGATTTGTCACGTCTACTAGCTGAAAGTCTGTGTGTGTTTAGATGTGATGATGGCATAACAAACATCTGGCCTCACGTGTCGTTTCAAGTATTAGCTTAAAAAAAAAAAGACGAAGTGTTAGTTAAATTGAAAATTGCCAAATTTCAGAGTAAATTAAGAAGAAAAATTTCCATTGTCGTGATCTTAGACGTAAAAGCACAAATCTATTATTACTGTTTCCCGGTAAGTATTTACTTCAAGGTAAGTGCAGCCACTTACTGAATTATTATTAAAGATTAATTCCACAAATGAACCAGTATTTTGAGTTCCACACACTGCAGCTGTGTGAGGAAGTTCACACAGTAATCTCCTACCGACTGGTGTGTATGTGAAATCCACGAAAAATAGTTGAACAATATTCAAAATAAGATTTTTAAGTTTATTCTGAGTCGGTGATTACGGAGCAACAGATTGCTACGTCTATGGCAAAGTTACGTTGAGTAGGAAAATTTTTATTTTACAATCCAGTCTCCTACACCTCCTCTCTCCGGCCGTGTGTCACCAATTAGCATTGTGCATAGGAATCTACATTTTCCAGGTATTTGTGCGAAGTACTTTCTCAAATACTGATGAAATCCTTCGTATTTGTGAGGATTTTCAGCTAGTTGAAAAGAAAAGGTCAAGGAAGAATACGATATCACGTTAACGTTGGGGGACGCGGTGGCCGAACGGCCACCAAGGCGATCCGGGTTCGATTCCCGGCGAGGTCGGTCTCCGGATTTTCTCATGTGGGAATCGTGCCGGACGATGCCATTGGCCGGCGAGTTTTCTCGGGGCTCTCCAATTTCCCCCGCCCTTTCATTCTGGTGCTGCTCCATACTCACCTCGTGTGACCTCTCACCAGTGATGTATAAAATCTCACACTCACTCACTCACAATCACATTGGCAGTGATTTAATTATTAAATTCGTATTAAATGTTAACATTAACTTCATAGGTTCATGACACACTGCTGGGCGTGCTCTGTTTTCGTTCTAGATAAGTGAAAGTTACTGGCATATAATGTAGTGTTGGCTAAGTTCTGAATACAGTATTAAGGGATGGGAATCTCTTTCAATCGTGTGTTTATCGACCGTCCAGTAACTTCAGTGATTGTCTCCGCCTGTCTCAGAGTTCGTGATTTTCCGACAGGCAGAAGTGTTTTTTTTTTATGTCCTGCTCTGTCCTCGACGTAACTAGGTAAACAACAAACGCTCAGATAATCGCTCCTCACGGTAAGTTAGCTGCAAAACTGTCACTGCGACGTCACCACCTTTATGACGTCATCACCTATTTGACATCATCACATTGCTATCTTGTTTCTGTCCGCTGTAAATTCTAAATGATTTTAAGCTGTGAGCATGTAAACTGTTACATTTCTTACACTTCAATAAAACCTGGTAATGTGTAGGCCTACATCATACATTGTCAAATACAAAATTGGAGAAATGCATTTACAAAAAAATATGTACAGCAACCTCGTTTAGGAGTCACAGTAACGATTTTACACGGAAATGAGTACATCACATAATTATGCACAATAATTCCATAGTTTTCGAATAATTTACCTTGTGCTGCACAGTGGGGCGAATCAAATAATCGTGGGGCAAAAAAATCACGCTACCTTCATTTTAATACCAAATTATGTTTATATGCTATAATCAGACATCTCTGAGTGTGAGGAATAGTTGTCCACGTTAAAGGGGTTGTATACTAGGGTATAAAATTTATTCGGACGATCGTAATTTTTGAAGTTAGTAGAACATTTCGCAGCAACTGGGTTTTAGCATGTCAGGAGTATCAGTTTTTATGTGAAATCAATAACATGTGCTTCACTCTACAGTCGAAGAAAAAGTTTCTTTAAAATATGCCCTTATGATTTAAAAAAAAAGGCAATTTGCTTATTGAAAATTAAACTATTAAACATCTCAAATTTGTATAATAGTTTGGTTTTTCAGTACGTTTCACCTGAAACAGAATTCGCAAGGAATGAGTATATAACTACGCTTCAGCATTGATACTGTTTTTCCACAAATCAAACTGTTGAACTACCACTTTAAAGCAGTGGCGGATCCAAGGGGCAGTTGGCACGAGTCCTCTTTTGACCTTTTAAAGCGTACTTTATTCTTATAACAGTACCATTTTTTAAAGTAGTACATTCAACTTCTAGGTTAGGAAACGCCTTTGAATAACACCATTTTTTTCGGTGGAGTTCTAACCTCACGTAGACGTGTCTCTCTTACTGTGTTTCAGTTTCCGTACACAAAACGTGAAAGTAAATTGCCAGGTTCTTTTGTAAGGGAAAAACGGGAGAAAAAACTATAAAACGAAATGATGCCATGGCTCTATAATAAAAAAACTGCGAAGGAAAATGTACGATATTGGCGTGAGATGTTGTTTTCTCTGTAAAACACTGTTAAGGCTGTCGCTCTTAACAGCCACGTTGAGGTTCTGAGAGCTAGTGAGCATGAGACATATAACACTGTCCACAGCATTAACACTAATACAGATTCCCTACCACATATCTGGTGAAGCCAGACTGAATGTCACTTTACAAAAAGTAAAAAAAAAAACGATGTATACGCCGATATCAACTCCGCCAGAAAGATTAAGTTTATATAGTGCTCCTCCGTGGAACTTGTTTCCCTGCCAGTTCACATGGCCGGCGAATCTAACAGTTTTTCATCTTAAAATTTCTTTCTCTCAGAAAGGGGTGAGTAAGTGCAGACAATTCATCCGGATACTGATACAACAATGTTATATCTATACTGTATAGCAAATTACTTCGTGGCATTCCGTGGTAATTGTTTTTAAATCCCAACAGTGTAAAATAGGTAATATTTCGAAGGATGTAACTAAACTGATAGTTCAGAAAAAAGTTATGTATTGTTTTGTCATGTTGTAGACAAAATTATGCACTTAAAAAAATAATAATTCTACTTTATTTTAGGTGATTCAAAACAGAAAAAAAAAATTACACCCGAACGTGGGATATTTAGCAGAAAATGGGGACTTCTCTGGATTTCCTCAAAACAATTAAGTTAGAATTTTACCTCCTGGCTTAATATGACTTCAGAAATTGAAGAAAGTTTGAAAACGCGCGAAATATTTTACGTAGAACAACTTCTCAAAAGTTTTAGCTCCAATATAATAGATTAAATTTTTTATTTTTTGCCTCATGATTGGTCCATCCGTCCCACTGTGCACCGTATGGCAAATACTGTAGGGACGTTTTCTTGCCTAGTAAAAATAATCTCAGACAACTTACGAGAAACCTCAAGCAAATAATTATTGACAGAAGTAATCTCTTGAACAGTGTGTCAGTCAATTTTCTTGGGGGGGGGGGGGGGAAGATTCAGGGAAAATGCCGGGGAAGTCACCCTCTGATACTTTTTTTCCCTGTCTCATGCCATAAAAATTGTTACCCTGCTAAGGAATGTGATTTTCCCACTCCCCCTAAAAAATTATAATTTTTTTGTATTTCTTAGGGCAGAACACTATTAATGGTAAACGTAAGTAATAATTTGTTTCGATTAAGATATTATCATACATTAAAATATGAACTAAACATTTAAACAACATATATTTCTCCTGGTATATATGTAATAGAAGATAAGACTTCGTATTTGATGAAGTTTTTTTTTTCTGTAAAAATCGTCCACTCAAAAAAATTGTCTCTAAAAAAAGTATTAAATTTTTTGCTAGCGATATGCTGTATCTTGGGTTAGAAAAATGCACCATTTTGCACCTTGGAAAACAAATTTTCCGGAGGAGAATCACCGGACACCCACTTTATTTGGAGGATTGGTGTGTGCTCAATTGCAACCCCCCCCCCCCACCTTTTTTCTCCAAAAAAACTTAATCCTCACACTGTTTCTGACTGACGGAATATGTTTATACAATTGGTAGAACTGCCTTTTAACTGGTTCCAATACCATTTTCTTCGATGTGAACTTAATTATTAAAAGGAGTTGTTATTTTTAATTTCACTTCATGAATACTTGGTTGCAGATAAGTTACATCTGTAACGTATATTCAGTTAGAATTTAAAGCAAATACGTGGTATTCTTTTAGTTTTAGGCCTAAAGATTATGTAATTTCAGTCAGTTAATGCCGAATAGCACTATACTTGTGCATGCCAAACAAATGGGCACTTAAAAAAAGTGGTTTATCAACTCATTTATTTTGACTTAAGGAGGTCACGGTAATCACGCTTTTCTCGTCAACTGAACTCTCCGAAGTAAGGGTTGTTTACATCCTCGATACGTAAGTTAAAAAGACACATGTAAGATACTCCATTGTAATGGCATGAAAGGAGAGAGGCTTGCTTTAATTGATAGCCGCCGCCTCCTTAACTCGAAGAACTATCGATCTTTTCCTTGTCAGGTCAACCTGAAGAATACATGAGGTGGATTAGAAAGGCGCGCGGAGTGGACGGTGAAAGAAACATTAATTCCCTGAAACACTTCCAAAAACTCGCACTGTCTGCTACTGTGGCAGAAAGATTACTCAACTGCCAATTAACTAAACTAGTTAATTCTGAGAAATGAGTGAAATTATGAAGAGGTTTTCTTATGTAAGACACCGTAAGTGTATATGGGGAAAATTACAAAAAAAATGCCAATGCATTATTCTTTGTTAAGTACGTATATAAAACGGTGAAGAATTTTCAAACCACTAATGTTTGAACGCACATTTTAGAAAATTCCGAAATTTACTGACAGTAGTTCATTATTTTTAATTATTTAAATATTAGCTTGTGACGGCTATTACTCACAGCAAGTATTAGATCAGTATATTTTTATTTGTTAGATGTAAAATATTTTTGGAAATCGAAGGCCATCACAAATGTAACGTTTAGTCAAAAGAGAAGTAAAACAACATACTAACTTACTCGTGTAACTACTTATAAGAGACGTAAACAGAGAATAAACTGTCCTGGCAGTTCTCCATTAGTCTTTACACTTTCGACGTGTTAAGTTGAGAGTCTTGTGTACTTTTAGTGTCTTGAGTGCTGTTTTGCAGAAGACGTAGCTATGACGCTCAAAGTTTACTGGGAAGCGATCACTTCTACGTCATTCTCGAAATAGTGCCATAAACAGAATCTTCTTCGCGGCAGAGCAACAGACTCGTGTCACAAACATTGACACGTCCGAAGCTAGAGCAGCCGTAAGTAAGCAGCATTTCCCAGGCCGGTGACGTAAAGGCTATATTGGCAGTGAACGTCAACTGATTAGCACGATGACTGGGATGCCAGGTGCTAACTAGTGCTCCGTCATCTTGCCCGTGGTCTCTTTATATACGCAGTCCCCGGCCGGTTAGAAGGCACAATACGACGACAGCTAGTCTGCGAGGATCTCGACACAAATAGTCTACGTCACCTGAACTTCGACCATGAACACTGCTATCCCAGTAAGTATATATTCCATTGTCAGCGAGCTTCCTAGTTTTGATAAGCTCTTTAAATAGTTACGATGAATAATTGTTGTAGCTTAAATATATATTACTAACATCTGATATTAAACTTCTGTGCGAATTTGATTCGGCCATACAATAATAAAGGGGAAATAAGACAAAAAAAAGTAAAGTAAGATGATGAGACCGATACTTGACAGCATCCGTACACTTTGCGTAAAATTCAGTGCGATTCCTTTCATTGATCGTTAGTAAAGTTTGCACATATTTAAGTTATTTATTTTAAGGGCAATACAATCTAATTATTTGAACAAGCAATTAACGAACTACTTATGTCACTACTTGCAATGAAAAGAAGTTGCCTGAAGGCCAGACCTACCGACGATCGTCAGCACAGCTATCCATCTCACAGTTTACTTATCTCTGATGTAAACTCCTCATTCACATACATGCTTGAGCAACAATCATAACTTATTTAGGGCTATCTTAGTTAAAACTACTGACATTTTAAAAATAATATTTTGCACATAATGCTGTCAAGATATTCCTTCCTTTCAAGACGAGTGACAGCTATAGTCAAAGGACAAAATTAAAAATTTAATTTATAACATTGAAGTTAAACATACCATCAAAAAACTCATGAAATTCGTGGGAAATTAAAATGTAAAGCAACTACAAATTTTTGAAAACGGTTTTGTGCAATGGTACTCGTGTTTTATCTTCATTAAAAAGTTTGAAATTTCGTTACACCTAGGCTTAACGATACTAATTTACTCGCATATTTTCTCGTCTCTACTTACGTAGCCGCCTGGGTGGTATTTTGTGTGTTCGAGTCCTAGAAATGCGGAGAGCTGAGGGCGAAACAATACACATTCATGCTTCACTTTAGCCTTTAGGCGCATGTCAATGAACTGGCGTGCAGTGTTCTTGCAGATAACTCGCCTCTGTGATAGGCGTTTTAAGTGCTCCCGAGAATTTTAAGACCTAGGATGAAAAGGGGAAGGGGAAGGAATTGAGAAGTGTGTGGAAGATAGTAAAGTGATGGAAAAAGATAGAAAGAGCTTCCCAGTAGGTTGCAGTTGTATTCTCATTTTGATGTGATCTTCAAGGCATTTAACGACTAGTCGAAAGTGGTTCCTTAGAAATGTCTGTTTTTTTTTTAATCACTCCAAAAGAAAGCTGGTATGGTTCCTAGGTATAGGCCAAGGTCTACTCCGTTACAATTTCTTGCCTATCTGAGCCATTAATTTGATATATAATAATGTTAAATTTGATTATGTATGTAGTCCTGATTCCATTACCTACCTTCCTACTACGTTATACTTGGTGTCAACTTTTTTTTGTGTAAATTTCTTAGTGTCAAATCAACTGCACGTGATACGTTCTTTCCGGCAGGTTTCCTACTCGGCGATGGTGTTCTTGTGCATCTGGCACGTGTTGCTGATGAGCGAGCAGGTGGCTGCCAGTCCTGTCCGCCAGGTTGCAGCAGTAGCAGGCAACGATCTTTTGCCAGATGACAGAGATGTGATGATCGCTATGGTGTTTCGGCCGCTGTATTGGCGGCCAGTGCGCAGTCCGTCCGTTCAGAACAATCCTGCTGAAGTGGAGGGTACAGAGGAGATGAAGACCATGCTGTTCCGACCGCAATACTGGCGACCAGTGCGCAGCCCTTCCGCGCAAAACACGCCTGCTGAAGTGGAGGGTACAGAGGAGATGAAGACCATGCTGTTCCGACCGGAATACTGGCGACCAGTGCGCAGCCCTTCCGCGCAAAACACGCCTGCTGAAGTGGAGGGTACAGAGGAGATGAAGACCATGCTGTTCCGACCGCAATACTGGCGACCAGTGCGCAGCCCATCCGCTCAGAACACGCCTGCTGAAGCGGAGGGTACAGAGGAGATGAAGACCATGCTGTTCCGACCGCAATACTGGCGACCAGTGCGCAGCCCTTCCACACAGCACACATCAGACGACACGGACGACAAGCAGACGGGAGCCATGGTGTTCCAGCCACAGCGTCATCGAACAGCGCGCAGTCCAGCGGATACTGAAGACATGGAGACGGCAGAGACGCTAGTGTTCCGACCCCTGTTCCGACGAAGACAAGGTAGACGGCATCGGTCACGCTACGTGCGCCTGTGATACCAACCTTTTTCTCATTGAAACATATCTGTGATATTATCTCATGTTTTACAAATTTATTTATTTTTAATTTATTATTTTTTCGTATTCTTATTGTTATTTATTTGCAATCTTATTTAAACAAATACATTTTGTATAAAATTGATTAAGAATTTATTTTATTTTTGTAACCTCTGTATCTTTCAGTTTTGCATTTTCAAGCATTCGTTTCCTTCTTCATGTTACCCAGTTTTGTAATTATGGTTGACATAATATACAGAAAACGTGATAACATGGCCATGTTATCAAATAATCGATATTGTCATCAAAATAGGGCGACATACTATCTATGATGTAGTAGCCTAGTATCAATCATAAGTTTCTAGTGCGTTTTACACATATTTTGTGCTTAGTTATGAGTTTGTAAATGCTTTTCATATCTACTCAGTTCACATACTTGCGTAATTTTCACAGAAAGCTTTTAATTTGTATGGCAGGAATAAATATTTTCGCATCTGGTTTGTAGACAAATGTTAAAGATTCCAATTTTTTGCGATCACATTCTACAACAATACCTAATCAATTTTAGGAGTTTGAGCACAACATGTCTTGCTTGTTATGACTTTGTGTTAAAATAATCATCATTAAGATGAATACTTCATTTAGCATATGCCGTAGTATACACTAACGCGAAAATATGTAATTACAAGTACTTGAAAAATGAACATTCTCCATTAAGTTTAGTTCAAACTTATACATTGCTTTAATTGAACTGTTATCCATCGAGAATTAACATTTTAACTAGTGATCCGATAACAAATCGAACTGAGTAGCATTTATTTGCAATGTGCTATGGAGCACTTATACTACGTTAACGAATGTGCGAGATATTGAACAACACTCAAATAAAAAAATGTTAGAGGGAAACAAGTTAAATTACAAGCAGATCTTGTGGATTTACATAAAGACAGATGTGCTAGCCAGTCCTTGCTTATGTACAAACATAATTTTCATTTTGCTCTGTGTGTGTAACCATTCAATTTTGATACTTAGGCCTATATAGGTAAGCTGACAAGAGTTGCTAGTACTGACAGCGACAGGAAAGGTACACTTGTACGCACTGAATATATGCAAGTGTAATTTTTTCCCTCAAATTCTAATTTCAAACATCTCTCACCAAAAGCCAGGATGCCAGGAACGTTCACTGCGACAATTTACCGAGCATTACTGTCTATTTTCTTCACCTTTATAGCCAATGAAAAATTCAAACTTACCATAAATCTTGAAAGCGTAGAATACTTTAATGTCTCTTGGAGCTTGCTCGCTAAAAACTGACAGGAGGTCCAAGAAGTCTTCAAAATTCATGTCGCCTTTGCCATCGTGTGAGAACACTTCGCAAATGCGATGACGAAACGGATTTTCCTGCAAATGCAAAATAACTTAAGTGATTAATATAGCTGTGAAATAAGAGTTTGTCATAAAATGTTAGATCATTAAGTTCCTCAGTATGTGACTTAGATGTCCTCTCTGATTTGTGGTATGCGTCTGCTTTCAAACCTAAGCACTTGCCTTAGACGTTTATTGCAAAACCAGGTTTCGTGAGATATCTCAACCATAATTAGATGACTTGAATCATGTTGTGTCTTTAGAATCGTTCAAGCTTGAAGCCGAAGAGAGACAGCTCATGCAAAAATATTTTATTGTAAACATATTCGTTTGATGTACCATGTTTTTCCCGTGCCAAGATAAACTAACTTTCCAAAAAAGTTAAACGACTTTGTTATGGGACTCCATAACGAAAACATCAAATACCTAAGAAAACTTTGAAAATGTTCGTACATACATTATATTTTTTCAACTGATTTGCAAATCGCTTCCAGAACAAAATAAAATTTTCTAAAAAAATATGGATGCGGTTTTTTACAACATATATCATGAAAAAATATATTCCATCACATTTTTTTTTTTTTGATTTTTCTTAATTTGGCCTTAAGTACAAGTAATTATATTATCCTCTCATGGAAAATATTTATCTTGCATAGTATTCCTACAACTGTATCTCAAATTCAAAACTAGCATGTTGCTGGATATTGCACCCAACGAAATCCATTGGTCTAACTGAATTTAAATAATTCACACAGAAATAAATTGTCACGGGTTACACTTACAACGTTATAAAACACAAAATCGCGTGTCTGTTTTTTTAATATAAAGTTTTGTTTTACTTTCAGCGTGTAGCCCGTAGTATCGAGTTTTATCGTAAATTATTTTATTCAATAATTATGTTGTATATAATCCTGTAACACCCAAATTTTGAATTCGACATGCAGTACGGACCTGCGTACGTGGTTAAGTTTAACATTAAAGCTGTACGAATGTACGAAGGTAATACGTTATCTTTCGAGACATTTTTCAGCGACGCCATTGCGTAAGTGGCTGCGAAAAAAAAACTTGAAAACGAGGATGATTCGAATAATAATGTAAAAAAATGTGGAGCACCTGCATTATGTTCGACAACCCAATTGTTTTCTTCAAGTTTCAAATGCGTCGCCCGTAATTGCAAGTAAATAAAATATGATAGTTGTAATTATCTAGTTACGTAACAGTTATACACTTTTAAATGCTGACAAACGTAATCATCTAACAAATGAGTTATTTATCGGATATAATAATTTCAGACTGTTTTCCCATTCGTAGTTTAGTCATCAGCATACCAATCGGAATCCTATCGATTCGGTCACACGATGGTAATTCATTATCAACTAAAAACTAGGCACTCAACGTCATCATTACGTAAACTATTTAATATATTTACATAACTGGGTCATCGTGGTCGTTGATAAGTTAAAAGTTCCATTTGCTAAAGGTCTCATGGAGCAATGTATTCATGTACTATGTCCGTTCAATTCGGCCGCTAAAGCTTGGAGTAGAGGGGTTCTCTTCCCAGAACAAGAACTCAGTTTACTCTATATGGGATATACGTGTTTATACAGCATAGCGGGAGGCGATTTGCAATTATTTTTAATTCCCTTGACTTATCTGGTGGTGATGTTTACCTCATCGTGAGGCGCCATGAGCTAGCGTCTGCACGAAGAGACTCCTAGCGTGAGACAATCAACAACCAACAACCTTTCTAAGACCATTGTTACATCTTTAGAGGTAATGTTTCGAAAAAGCTTAAAACTTAAGTTTATGCTAAATTGTATAAGAAGTATTCCATTGAAGTGAAAATACTACGACAGACCGTGGAGTGCAAAATACACCGTCGAATCACTGAAAACTCATATCCCCTTAAAGGTCGAATTTAGAAAAATCCCAAAGTTTATTCACCTGAAGCAAAAGGGCAACTATATATCTCGACGGGTTCGATAACTATAGACGAGTTATCGAAAACACATTCCACGTCTTTCATCCCCTTAGGGATTGAATTAAGGGGGATTGATTCCTGTCAGATTGGTTTTACGGTTTTTCTTATAAATCAAAGAATAGACACATTGTTTTACTTTTTTCACGATGATAAGGCATAGTTTATTGTTTCATTCACTTTTTGGAATCCATATGGCATTGTTTCTGTTAATGTTGCGGCCTCTGTAGTCGCTCCCGTAAATAAAGCAATTTTTTATTTTCAGCTGTTTACCGTTGCAAAATAATGAATATATTATGGTTCCAGCAATTACAGAAAATCGATTAAGTTTGTATCTATGCCTTGTCGTGACAAAAATTTTGATACATCGACTGGAACAGAAGTTATCGAGATCAATACCAACTTAAAATAAAAATTAATATTCACTTCAACTTTTTTTATGTGCATTGAAGTAAAAACCACAATAACACGTCGGATTTGAAATATATCGACGATTCACTGAAATTATTTCAACCCTTTTCACGGGCCGCGATGGCCGAATGGTCAGAATATTCGCCTCCCACCAAGGCGATCCGGGTTCGATTCCTGGCTGAGTAGGCATGTGGGAATCGTGCAGGGCGATGTCGCTGGTCGGCGGGTTTTCTCGGGGTCTCCCGTTTCCTAAGCCTTCTCATTCTAGCGCCGCTCCATACTCACCTCATGTCACTCTTCACCAGCGCTAAAGTCATCGATTTGTGAGCCGAACAAAATCTCTCATTCACTCAACCCTTTCCCCACCTTTTCACCGCCTTATATTATGTATTAAAAAATAATAATTTAAATGTATTTTAAGATATTTAGATGAGAGTCACGCTTAAGCAAAAATTACGTCGATAAAGTTCAACGAGTTTGAAATATGTCGATGACTTATATAAAACACATGCCACCATTTTTTTTACACCTATAGGGTCTAATTTGAGAAATATTGAAATAGCGTTTTGTGCAAAGAACACTTTGATGTCTCGACAAGGTCGCTAGATATGTATGAATATTGTGAAATGTATTTAAAGCCTTTTCACCGCCTAAACGATCGGGTAAGAATTTTCTTGAAATTACTTTACGGGTATTTCGAAAACCATATTAGCGTGTTTTCAAGGTCTTTATCTGCGGGTCTCCGTGGCGCAGTCGGTTAGGCGCCGGTCTACGGTGCGAGAGGTCCTGTGTTTAATTCCTTGCTCGTGCTTGGCCGTTGGGTTGTTCCTTCACCTCACTTCACCCTTAGTCATGTTTCTGATAAGTGTCTAGAATTATAAAGGGCATTCACGTGGCAAAAGTGAATAATTTTATATTTGTACGACATAGTATTAGTTTCATAGACATTACTTGTGGCTATAATATCCACTTGTGAAACTTTTTTAGGTCTCATAGTCTTCCCATAACGGCATGTTAAAGTCAAAATTTTCAAGTTAGGGGGAACATGCTAATAACAAAAACCAATTGACTTACTCGAATGAAATAATTTACACTGAAATTTGATAGCTTGGGCCATATGCTAAAAGATTTAAAACGCCACAACCATAACCCTTTGTATTTTTTTTAAGTCGTCATATATAAAGAAAATTATCGTTATTTTTAGAGTATTTTTTAAATACAAAGGCATTCCATTGTGTGACTTTAAATTTTTTAGCACATGATCCAAACTATCTTATTTCAGTGTAAATTATTTCATTCGCATAAGTCAGTTGGTCTTTGTTATTAGCATGTTCCCGTAACTTGCAAATTTTGACATTGACATGCCGCTATGGGAAGAAATTGTTGCAAGAGGAAAACGTAGTCACAAGCAACGTCTATAGAACGAACATTTTGTCGAGAAAATATAAATTATCCATTTTTACCACGTGAACGCCCTTAAGGGCTTGTTCCTTAGTTTTTTTTCAGACTGGTGCCAATAACTCAAATATTTTTTAACCAAAACATTTGAAAAAAATTTAGACATTGTGCAGTCCCACGATGCACAGTTCTGTGGATACGTTTTTAAAAATAATGTACCATTTGCCAGCAAAAAAAAATATTTCGCTTCATTTTGGCTTATTTTCACGACAAAAAGTATTACTTTGGGTAACGAAATATAAAAAAAAAACATTGAGTACATAGCTACAAAAAATTCAGCTACAAATTACGACATATTAGTGTCAAAATGGTAGAGCAAAATTTTGATACGAATATTAGGTAGAAATTAAAAAAATATAAATAAATAAATATATATATATACACACACGAAATCACTGGAAAACTATGGAACAAGCCCTTAAAATTATAGAGATATAGTGTGAGGTATAGGTAAAAAAAAAAATGCAATGCACGTAGAATAGTGTCTTCAAAAAAGACTCGCAGCGTATTTCAAGCTCACTCGGACTACAGCTGTCGGAATTCCTGTGATGGGAAACCAGGCAATCCTCGTGCAACACATATGCCCCTGTTTTACGCTACTCTATATTCTCAAGTGTAAGGAGTGTTGCCGACCTGTAGGCGTTCCAAGTATTTAGTTTAACGTTTGCTTCCATGTCTTCGAAAACTTGGGAAGGAGACTTTGGTCAGCGCATAGCAGCGAGGTTATTGGCACTGGTGTGAAGTGATGTTAGGTGAGTATGGAGCAGCGCTGAAATTAAGGGGTGGGGGAACGGGAGGCCTCCGAGAAAACCCGTTGGCCAACGACATCGTCCGGTTAGATTTGCGCATGCGAAAATCCGAGTTAACACTTTTGGAATTCGAACTCGGATCATCATGGTGGAAGATGAGCGCCCAAACCGGTTACACCAATCGCGGTGCTCCCGAAAACTGAAGAGTTCCAGAAAAAAACACATGAAGAACTAATCGGTTTTTATACTATCACTCTTTAAATGCAAACACTATAACATCGCAGAGCCTCAACATTTAACGCACCATATGATAGTAAACTAAGTTATTCCCATGGCATTATTTAATAACCGCGAAATGTTTTTGTCTTTGGTAGCCAAAAAAATTCTATAGTAACATACTAAATATTCACTTAGAGATATATTATCAATACATTCTCCAGCATGTGGAATAATCATGTAGTTGAGCACAGACTTTAAATACTGTCATTACTACAATTTCTACAACATAATTGGTAAATTTGTTTCTTATACTAATTTTTTTAATCAACTAGCTCATGTATTGGATAAAATGGCAACTAATACCATAATTATTATCAATAAAAAAGGTTTTACCGTAACTTGCCTCCTAGTACTGCAGAACAATTTTCAATAAAAATGTATAACCATTGCCGTAAATTTTGCAGTCTTACAATGACGAAATATCATAGTAATTACTTAAGTGTTTGCTAGGAGCCTATACTCCCGTGAGTCAAAAATTCCTCACTCAGAATAAATTTTAGAACTAACTAGTTTGAAGACTACTGAATACGAAGAGATTCCGTAAGCAAGACAGCTACGTTAATAAGAGGAATGAACGTAAATGGTATTTTAAAAGTGCAAGTCGTGCCAGAATGGTCTTTGAAATTGTGTTGTGTATACAGAGTGTTTGGTAATTATAGGTACAAACTAAAGGGGTGTGTCGAGGACGATGAAACAAGCAAATACTGCTATAAGCACGGGTCCGTAAACCAATGGTTTTTCCTATGTGATACATTACATGTTGCGACTGGAACACTATAATACCAGTGTTTCCGAGGATCAAAACGTCACACTGCTGCACATGTGGACGAAGACATTGTAACAAGAGTTCGAATTGGGCGCCGTTCATGCCCGTACACGTTCAAAAATTCCAGGAATGTTCCAAATGCAGTGACAACCATCCACAATGCATTCCTGTAGTTCGTGGTCACTATCAACAGGCTGGCATACACCAAAGCCTTTAAATATCTCCACAAAAAAAAAAAACAATGTTGCAACATTGCCATGTTTGCACGTGTCCATAGATCGTAACGGAAAAACCGTCGTTTTCCGAACCTACGTTTACTAGCATTATTTGCTTGTTTCATCGTCCTCGACACACCCCTTTCGTTTGTACCTATAATTACCAAACATCCTGAACATGTCTAAAGAAAGTAGGTAATAAAATAAAGTAATGATTTTTCAACTCACGGATGACTGTTACTTGACCACGACAAATCTCTCACATATGGCGTAGGAATTAGTCATCAGTTTCAGATGGCTGTATTGCAGTACAGGCCATTGTAGCATAGGTCATAGTTTGTGCCACAATAGTTACCGTGTTCGTACCTCGGAGACTGATGAAAGGGCCCATGCGCAACAGGAATAACTAACGGAGTGGAGAAAATAAAAAATGTTAGGTATTTAATAATGACATCGACTAGTAATTCAAGAAATACATTTTATTTCTATTCACTTTTTAGTATTAAATGTTTTATAAACTCAAACCTAAGTAAACGACACTAACGTCCATGTCCGAGGTGGGATTCGAAACCAGGATCTCTCACACGGGAGGCTGGCTCAATCACATACACCGATATTACAGAGACGTTTAAAGAATGAATTGAAATTTTGTGGTAAGGTAAAAGCAACCATACTACTTATCCATCCGATATATCACTCTAATAAAATGGAAGCAAGAGCGACAGGTTAAGGGCTTTGGACCCGTAAAATTTCATTTTTTTATATTTGTGCCAAACACCGTTCAACTTTTGCACATCAGATAACACGTCATTTCCCCAAATAAAAAAAAATTAGGCCTCATAGTTTTTGCAGAATCACTCATAAAAGTCACGAAATGGCCATTATGGCGCAGCCAAAATAAAAAAAAAAGTAATTAACTAATGAATTCAAAATTACGGGAACTGAAAGTCAGTGTATCAAAACATTTCATGACATGTTTGACAAAAGTTAGTTTTGAATATTTCAGCAGTAACCGAAAGTCAAAGTTATGCAAAAATTTACTCATTTTCATCAATTTTTAAAAAATACAAAAATATATCGCTTTGTGTTTACAAAAGTGTCTTGAAGTAGTTCACATAATTAAGTATCGATATGAATTATCTTTTTTCTGCAAGTTAATTATTTTTTATTATTTTGGCTACACCGCAACTGCCATTTTGTGACGTTGATAAGTGATTATGCTAAAACTATGGGCCCTAATTTTTTTTTATTCAGGGAAATGACATGTTATCTGATGTGTAAAAGTTGAACAGTGTTTGGCACAAATATAAAATTTTTAATTTTAACAGGTCCAACGTCCTTAATATAAACCAACAATGTAAAAAGTAGTTGGTATGAGCTGTGAAAAGTTCCGCATTACTGTGAAGATAAGAACGTAAAATTGACAAACGATCAGAACAGATTATTTTTTTATTTGGTTTAATACTGCGTACTGTGACTGTGTATATGTATTATGATGTTAAGGCGGTCCCTGCTTGGAGATTTTAATCACACCTGAGGTGAAGCAAGAGTGATAAGGGCGACACAAATATCAATTTCAACACCATATCGCCGCTATGCACCAGCCACGGATCGGCGTGTTAGGTAACAATGCTTGATAACGGACATGCATGTAAACACCTATAGAATTATTTTTGAAGATTCATCCCAATGTAAGAACAGTAATTGAGATAACTTTGCAGCACTGTGTTGAGCAAGGACACGGTACGTCTAAGCGTGTTGGGCAAGAATATATTGAAGCAGCTACCATGACTGGTCATACTTTAGTGGCAGTGGTGTCCAAACTAGGTAAAGATGATATCCATAGGGTATGTGCATCGAGCAAAACACCGTTTAAATCTTGCTCTGTCAAATACTATGACATCACCATCGGTTAAGGGATATCTGCACTACTTATCATAATTCGATGAGATTTTTTTTACCGAGTAGATATTTTATCAGTGGACGTATTTATACAGCACTACACGGTAGTATGTTTCATTTTAGAGTAAAAAAAAATTTAAAACAATTCTTGAAACCACAACATTTACAAAAATGGAAAACTGTTATTTTTATAACTTTTAATATGATAATATCGAAGCCTTTACTATAATCGAATTTCAAAAATACTCGCGTTTCGATTTGAAAATCATTTTACTATCCGAAACTCTCTGCGCGAGAGGTAGACTATATGGATGTTAAAATTATTTTCAAATGAAAACGCGAGTAATTTTTTAATTCTTTTATTTTAGAGGCCTATATAGGCTATTAACATATTAAAATTATAAAAATTACAGTGTTCCATTTTTGTAGATTTTGTGGTTTCAAATCATTTTTTTAAAAACTGTTATTAATTATTTACTCGAAAGTGAAGCATTCTACTGCATAGTTCTGTAGAAATAAACGTCCGCTGATAAAATATCTACTCGGCGAATAAAATCTCATCAAATTTTGATGAGTAGTTCAGAAATGATTGACGATTGAGTAGTCCAGTCATCAGCCAGACATTGTAACTATCCATAACACTTAAAAAATGCCTTGGAACTGTGAGTGAGTTAACAAATTTGTTTAGAAACTGTCAGCATGAAAATGATTCAATATGGCATATTGCTATACTGAAACGCTACAAAGATATATACCCATAGAGGTAATATATAGTAGAGGGAGCATGACGTCACAAATGTGTGTCCAACATGGTCTCGAGAGTTTGGTGTCGTTTATTTATGTTTTCTCGGCGTTAAAATGCAGTCATGTTGTTTGAAACTCATAGCGTACCTTCCAGAATATATATTTAGTCATGTGGTGTCACCAAGATCTCGGTTCAAAACCTTATAGTAA
>PNEQ01000508.1:7025-41513 GCA_003012365.1 Medauroidea extradentata | reverse complement strand
TTTAAGGAAAACAATAACGTGGCAGACATTGCTTACATTTGTCGCTCTGAAATTTCTACGCAATTGTACTATGCGATAATATGGTAGTATACTCTCCTTAGTTCGTATGTTCATATGGTACCAAACTAACGTAACATGGTTGTGATTTCTAAGCAATTATTATCTTTTCTCTCAATGTTATTTCAAATCTCCCGCGCATATTTCACTAAAGTCACGTGACACATGTTGAACACACAATTTCGTATGCAGCTGTATAGAAGATACTCCCTCTACCCTATAGTTACTCTAAGTATATACCTAAACTTAAATAAATAAAATTAACGACAGTTGACTTGTCCAAAGGAGTCTGCTTACCATCATTTTCATGACAAGTTCACGGCAACTTTTTTTCGGATATCTCTGGTGTAACTTGAGTGAGAACTTGTCTCACTACATCTTTCAGTTCATCAATCTATCACTCAAATAACACCCACAATTCTCCGAAAAATGTCGCACAGAACCTGGTGGCTTATTATTATGTGCAATGACTAATCCTTTGGACAAGTAATAGTTTACATCTCAAGAAAATTTATCTCAAGAACTGTTGTTCGTTTTATTTGTTTGAGTTAAGTGATTTATGCTGGTTGTTATAAGTGGTAACGGAATTTTTTGGCATCCATGCATATGCTCCAGATAGTAAGAAAAGAAAGCTTCTTCGCCTTTTGACACGACCGAAAAGCACGAGAGAGTTGTAACGTAAATACTTCTTTGTCTGAAGTAATAACTTCAGTTGAAGTGTTCAAATGCAAATGACAGACAAATAATTAATACCCAAGCCTATAAATGAGAGATAAATCTCCCTGCAGTGTTGAGATAGTTACCCTGAGTTCCGGCAGGTTCTCTATCTTCTCCCGCGGTACCTGCACGTTGACTGGCTCGTTACCCGTCATGCACTTGGGAACAAGCTCGGGACACACCTCACGGAACTTCTTGTGCACCCTGCGACAGAAAACACGCGGCCAGTATTCACATCAGCTACACGTCAGCTGGTTTTCAATCTAACAACGTGTCAACACGTCGACCTTAGGGTGGTAAGCGGTAAAGAGTCAGTCTCCCACTTACCGAAATGGAAACATAGCTGTTGATTTTACCTTTCAGTAGACGTATAAGAAGTGAACTAGGAACTCATGATTGTTTTTTGTATATCATTTAACAAAATTGATGATTTCAATTCACTATTATGAAAAAAAAATCATAATTATGAGTTCTTAGTTCACTTACACTTACGATCAGTATATTATATGTTTCCATTGTAATACTTTCGGAATTTTCAGTCGTTAAACAAAAATAAGCAAGGAAAAACAATAAATCAACACTTAAGAGGGGGACTATCTCTTAAGAGGAGTGTTCGCCGGTGTCGAATTTCCACCTTTGACGTGTGGGAACAGCGTAGCGATAAGAGCCAGTGTCCCACGCTTGACGAGAAGCATATCGCCTCTATTCACAGCGCCCCAAACTGGCGTGCAAGGTTTTCCTTGTAGTCTTATTCTTACGGGACTTTAAACGGTGGCCACATTTTATTTTTAATAGTATAAAGTAATGCCCAACGCATGCCTCTCGCTTTGCACTTTACGAATTCAGGTAATATTTTCGGAGTTACATCAGTCAATTAAAAATAGCCATTTTCGGAGGCCCGAAAATCATGTTTCTAACCAGCGTGCTGAATTTTTGGAAACATAAGTTTCATGGGTTTGTTCTTTTCGTAGATAAACATAATAAGAATAAGTTAAGCAGTATCACGTAAAAAAGAATTCGCGTGACACGCTGCAAGGCCGTCCGTGCGCCGTCGAGGACTCCTCTTAAGGACTATGCAGTAAGTGTTTGTGAAGCACACGAAAACACGTGTTAAGGGGTGTGGAAATGTACGATGTCAAGCGGACGACTAAATACTAAATCGTCAATAAAATCTTAACTACTCATCAAAATTCAATGAGATTTTTTTTTTGCCGAGTAGGTATTTTATCAGCGGACGTTTATTTATGTAGCACCATGCGGTAGTACGGTTTACTTTCGAGTAAATATTAAAAACGGTTTTTGAAAATGAAGGGCTTGAAACCACAAAATCTACAAATATGGAAAAACTGTCAGTTTTATAATTTTTAATACGATAATATATATGCCTCTAAAATAACCGAATTTCAAAAATACTTAACATCCGTAAACCTCTCTCTCAGAAATTTTCTGATAGTAAAATATTTTTCAAATGAAAACGCGAGTATTTTTGAAATTCGGTTACTACAGAGGCCTAGATATTATAACAATAAAAAATATAAAAAATAAAATATGACAGTTTTCTATTTTTTTTTTTTTTTTTTTTTTTCGCTTTTGTGGTTTCAAGTCCTTATTTTTCTAAAAACAGTTTCTAATTTTTCACTCCAAAGTAAATCATACTACCACATAGTGCTATATGAATAAACGTTCGCTGATATAATATCTAATCGGCAAAAAAATCTCATGGAATTTTGATGAGTAGTTCAGATTTAACTGACGATTGAACATTCCAGTCGTTCGCTCGATATCGTAACTTTCCATACCCCTTAAGTGAACACGATTCACAGTAAAATCGTGTCATAACTCCAGCCAATGGAAACAAGCAACGAAATTTCCATAAATCGGTGATGTGAACTAAAGATCTGGCGGCAAATTTTATTGTTTTACCGACTTTTTGCCAATTATCGTGTTCCGATTTTTAATACAGACCGAGATCGGTGAAAATTGATGAAGGACTAAGAGATCTAGCTTTGTTAACAGTTTTGACCATTGGTGCGATTTATCACCGTCGTTCATCCTGATTGGCTGCTTCCCTAGAACTTTTACTTAAGATATAAAATATAACATTTTCGTTTGACTCTTAAGGAAACTCCACCCACGCGCACGACCTGCTATGTTCTATGAGAAACCGTCACGTTGAACAATGTACTTTCAGATATTCTGTATGTGTCATAACGCATAAGGTAACGCTTCCGTTTTCAATTGTTAAGGATTACCAGTAGCATCATTTCAAGTTTTTCTTGGGGGTGGGGGCAATTTTTGGCATGTATAAATTAAAAACTTTAATAATAAAAGTTCAATTTTATGTGCTTACGTTAGTATTATTTAAATAACAAAATACACAAAAAAATATATACACTTTTTCTTCTGTATCCAGCGGAAGGGAATTTGCCTCCCCCCTGCACTCCCCCTAAATGACGCCCCTGATTATTCTACTACAATTTCGGGAGATTAATTTCTTATAGACGAGTTTGGCAAGATGAAAGTTCTACTACTAGTCACGCTGCCATCACTAAGGGGTCAAATAAAATGCGGGACAGTAATAAAATTAAATTTAACTGGGCTTGGGAAGAGAGAAATGGTTTAATTTAAATACCAACTGGAAAACAAACCAATTATGGCTTTTTAATTTCATTCACAGAAATATTTAATCAGATTCATGTAAATTTATATTCACGAAAATATCTGTGATTGATCTGTTCGTACTCCTTGCCAATACCAGCGCTTCTAGCGGCAGAAATTGTCCCTTGCCAAACTAACAACATTGAGCTTCCTAACCTGTAACTGAATTTACCTCACAATTTTAAACCCACCCTTAGATGGACATACCCGGACGCTGACGTGGAAAGTTAACTGACATCCTTTCTGAATGCTTTAGTCTACACGTTACAAAATAAGGTGGCTTGTATCCGCAGCTGTACGAAGTAAGGCTCAGTTCTCAGAGTGTTCCTAGTCTTCTCTGTTGCTCTCCGGATCTGACGTGTGTATTCTGGCCACAGTTCTAGTTTGAGAGTGGTACACACTACTGTCAGCCGCCAGAAAGCTAGTGTTTCGCTGTTCGAGTGTACTATACGGTAACGCAGAGTCAGCACAGGTACATTACGGACAAAGTCGCAACGTATGAAATTGTAAATAAATGTGAGACAGAAAGGGTTAACATTACGGTAGTAGGAACAACGAGCAGGAAGTTCTATTTAGATCGTGATGTAACCGGCAACCGCCAGGGGCGCTAGTAGTATAGTGGTAATATTTATCGTTTAAGCAGTGCTATAACATCATCCTTGCACCAATGGTGCTGAAGATTCTTTCAGGATCTAAACCGGCCTACTTGACAATATAGGTCATTCGGGATAAATGGAACACTAAAAATTTAACCTTTGAAAAATATCACTAGCCGTTACTGCATATAATTCTACGTAAAGTATAGCTGCCTTACTGCTTGTATGGTTGGCAGCGAAATTACGCAAAATAGTTCAATGTTTTTTCCTAATTAAATACAACAACACAGAAAGAAAATTGACCGAAATCGACGTAATTGTATTTTATATAATTAATAAACTTATTTTTATTAAACTGTAACGATTCATACCGACTACAAAATTTACCTTACCCGCGCAACCATCAAGAAACGTGTCAAGAGAGGTTAGGAATGTCCAAAGACGTTAGGAAATGTCCCGTCGTTATCCGTTACGCACGGAAAGATAGAAATTAGCTATAATAGAACTTTAGCAGGGCTTTTTTGAGTGCTCACTTTATCCCGAACCGCCTATAGCAGAAATGCTAATGTTCACACAGTTCTAAAACCGTGGTCAGCACATCATTAATAAGCAGTTCTTACCTTAAAATTTCTTTCCGAGTAAAGAATGTACAGTCCTATAACAAACAAGTCCTCTGTTAATACTTGAAACTCATAAAACACTTTTTTAAAATTGAAGTTATGTGAGACCTGTTAAACGTTCGTAGGTATATTTGGTCTGTACAAAACTGCAATCTGTATAAATTATAAACAAATTATCATGGTTCTTGTAATCCGATACGCTAATTTGGCAATGCAGATGATGACGCTCGTTGCTGTGTGCAAAACATACGGAAACAAATTATTCCTTTAACTATAGCAATGATAAATGCATAATTATTAACCGAGTTCTTAAAGCAGACGGGTCGAAGTTTCTTTTGCATATGTAGAAATATTTAAGTGCGCCATCCAAGAAGATGATTCTTAATATCAAACGTGTAGGAAATCATTAAAATGTTGTTTAACTCGTATATTTGTAACAATGATAAAACAAATACGCGCTTGATGTAAATTTGTAAATATACTTTCTTTGGTTTTCCTTCGACTAATGCAAATTTAATTGAAATCTCGTTACATTCCTCAAAAATGTATTTCAGTTTTAGATATATAAATAAAATCCGGTCATACCACACCTTATGGTATGTCACAACCGTCATTTTGCAATCAAATATATTTCTTTGCTTGTACTAAGTATACCTCAGAAATCACAAACCAAATTGAGAGAAATCAAGCCACACCAACTTCAAATATTACGTTTATTACTGCTGAATGCCACAACCGGCTTTGATTTTTAATGTTAAATGTTTTTAATGATGAATACAGCTGAAGCTAAGGTTACGAGAAAATTTCCACCTTAAAACGGCAGTACTGTGAGTGGACAGGTGCTGAAATTGCAAAAGAACTTCAAATATGTTCTTTAAGTTACGGTCTACCATTTCTGCTGCTTTTACGATAGTTACTTCAAATTTTTTTGAAACTAAAAATTGTTTTAATTTTGACTGACAATTATTCTCAAAGATAATTTCCTTGTTTAAATGATAAAAATGAACAATTTATGTTCCGAAAAAAAATATTCTACGTCTGTTTCTTTGGACAATTCTTTCAATGAGGATGAATTATGATTTTTTTTTTATTGCGAGTGATGGCGTACGTCACTGAAAACGGATCAGTTTATAATAAGTCTACATAGTAAAAACGGTTTTCCACATAACTACAAAACTATTTTTAACAAAATTATGAGACGGTTGCACGACAGCTGCAATCTTTTAGTTATTAAAAAACAAAACTTACAAAAACAGCCCGAGACCGTGTCCTTAAAATAATTCTATAGTTGAAAATGTACTATAAAGCTTGACGGCGTAAGTGTACGAGAGATATGTACCCGGAAGTGTCGAAGTTATCACAACGACTTACAGCAAGCGTGCAGAATTTATTGAGTAATTTTTAGATTCAAGTGATCGGAACTGATTTCAATTGCTCTGCAATATTTACTTTTGTACGTACGACCATTTTTCAACGACGAAAATAAATACACTTTCGGTTCTAATTAACTGTTAAATAGGTTTACAAAACATTTTACCATAATTAGAAATACACAAGAACTGTCACTCTAAAATAGCGTAGAATATAGGATTGGTTTTTAAATAATACTGAAATGCTGAGAAAATAAGAACTACATATTTTAATATTAGAAATGTCGTAGCACATCTTTGAATGTTTTAAAAAGTTTCTGTTACCTGATAATCTTCCAGCTGTTGCTCTGTGAAGGTTACAACCTTGTTTCCCATAGTTCTCCACTCAGCTTCTCTTTAACTGTATAAAAGAGAACACAACAAGTTTTAAGGTTTGTGCGTTGATCCATTTACAGCGACCTAATATCCGTTACTGTGTTAAAACAATCAAGTAAAAACATCCACTCCTGTCTTAAGCCGCTGTCATTCGGCACTTTTAAACAGGAGATAACATTGGGGAAATACAAATAAGAATTATAGCTCCGGAATGAACAAATATTTATATTGTTTAGTTTTATCAAAAGTATCACAAAAATGTGAATGGTGACAAAATGATTAGCTGAAAATAGTTTCACAATAAATTATGTCAGAACCTAAATTTACGTATGTTTTGCCATGAAAAATACATTTGCACGTAAGGTGCCAACAATTTTTGCCTTTAAACATTTAGAAAGATTCTGTAATTTTTAATAATATCTAATATAATTTCAACATACCGAACATTATTTTATTTCCTCGTTTGAGTAGTTCTGTTCTTACTTGTGTGGTTGATAAAAATATAATCACGTATTTGACAAGCATAATGTAAATAAACTATATGGATAAAATTTAATTAAGTATAAAAATAATACGTGTAATTATATAACTTATTGGCACACTTAACATACTTAAAAATAAATAAATAAATAATATTGTTCTGCACTCACCCGTAGGAAAACATACTTTGAATACCTTGACTGAATTGATGCAGCATGTTTGATGATAGAGAATAGTTCAGTCACCACAGCAAATGTAAAGTGAATACGAATAAAGTACTGTTTATTGCGAAAGTCTTTCAGTCAAGCATGTGGTTATTTATTTAATATTATTTTCACAGACCTCTAAGTATTAAATACGTAACTTTAGTGTTAATGATATTTTAATGGATATTTTACGAAAAATATTTGTTTAATTTTTATCCAAAAAAAATATTTGTCAACTGTTTTACTTTTTCAACAGCATTATCTGTAGGCATATTGATTTGAGTTTGACAGTCTCTTTTACTTAATACCTGGACATTATTCGATATTATCACTTTGTTTATTTCAGCCAGCGCCAAACAATTGGTTCAAACAAAACAAACGTTGAAATTTATAATTTTTTTAAAATTAGTCTGATATGGCTTTCAAACAATCATTCTGACTTCCCAGACATGAGCAATATAGTGTTCAGAAAATAAGCATATTTTTCTGTACATTAATATTAGTAGTATATTTGAGGTTTGCATAGCTTGTCTTGCATTTGTCCTTACGGGAAAACTCGGATTACTGAGAGTAATATTTTTATGCATTGAGACAGCAACATAACGTCTGTTTACCTAGTCATATGTTCAAATTGATATTAAAATGTCCCACTTTTTTAGAAAGGTCTTTTTTCGTATATATTTGTGACCTCATAGACGTTTAAGAAAAGTCATTCCGTTAGCCTGGGTAGAGCAAAACTTTAAAACTCGCGCAGTTTAGTTACTGATCCAAGTTAAATAGACTCGCTTTAAATAAGGTGAACATAACTAACTCGATCGAACACTTGTTACATAAAACTTAAAATTGCTGAAGAGGAAAGAAAAATTAATTTACACGACCGTGAAATGTCCCTAACGTATACGGTAATTTTTACCCTTATGTTTAACGAAAAATGTATTGGAAATGTATTGTAAAGCTCACATAGGTACCATAACAGTGCAATTTTACGAAATACAGGTCAGGCCTCGAAACCAGGATGGATTGGCGTTAGTTGAAATTACGTGTGAAATAGCGCGAAAAAATATGTGAACACAATAAATAACCAAAACCGCAGTGGAGTAAACTGAGGGAAGGTGTTCGAAATATCGACTATCTAAACAAAGAGGGGCAAGTGAGTTACTAGAGCCTGAGATTTCCATTATACCACACTTGTATTGTGTACACCAAGTTATTGTTGTTATTATTATTATTATTATTATTATTATTATTATTATCATTATTATATTTGTGCAGTACTGTACTACACGAGGCAGTCGTTTTTTAATTTTACTCAGCAGCTTGTCTTGGAAAATAAATTTAGAATCTAACTCATAATTAAATACTCTTCTGCTGCCGCCACCTATAGTAAAAAATTCCACAAATTTATAAAATATTGAAACTTATTTTCAAATTCTGCCATATGCATGTGTTCGACAACAACCTGGCTAACCTCGAGTGATAGAGAAAACCTGGTCACATGACCTAAGAAATTCCAGTTAAGGGGTATGGAACGGTAAGATGTCGAGCGAACAACTGGAATACTCAGTAGTCGATAAAATCCGAGTGAGTGAGAGATTTTTTGGTCAACGCTTAACATCGAGGTCTTTGGTGCTGGTGAGGGGTGACATGAGGTGAGTATGGAGCAGCGCCGGAATGAAATAGCGGGGGAAACGGGAGATCCCAGAGAAAACCCACCTACCAACGGCATCGTCTGGCACGATTCCCACATACGAAAATCCGGGGAACTACCCCGCCGCGATTTGAACCCGGATCGCCTTGGTGGGAGGAGAATGATAAAACCCGAACTACTCGTCATAATTCGACAAGACTTTTTGTCGAGTAGATGTATTATTAGTGGACGTCTGTTCATATAGTGTTCGGCGGTAGTATGCTTTGCTTTCGAGAAAAAATTTAAAAACATTGGTTTTACAAAATAATAAGGGCTTTAAACCACAAAACCCGTAAAATTGAAAACTTAAATTTTTATTATTTTAACATGATAACATCCAGGTCTCTATAATAACCGAATTTGAAAAATGCTCCCGTTTTGATTAGAAAATAATTTTAACATTCGTAAACCTCTGCGCGAGAGGTTTATAGACCGTGATTCAGTCCGAAGGGTATTTGAAGCAAAGACGTAATAATTTCAGTCCGGATGAACTCCAGTCTAACTCGCCGACTGGATTGGACTGAGTCACAACACTGCTACATCAGTTCAGGCCAGGTGTGTTTATAGCACGGTCTAAGAGGAAGAGGTCTTGACACGGTGTATGCTCTCCAGCAAGAGAAAATGACCCCCTTTTTGTCGCCGAGCACTAGTAGTAATTTGGTGGAAGATTTGTCTTGTTTACATCTGGCGACGTTACAATTTTTACAATTATTAATATAAAATTATGTTAACATGGTAAGCTGATATAGTAGATATATGTTTCGTATCCATAAATGCATTGGCGTGTGTGGAACTGTTTATATATGTCGTCTGAAAAGAAAATATTACGTACAATTGTTTTACTAAACGCATTAGAATAAAATATATTATTTTCTGCCCTACGAAATTTTATAATCGTTGCAATGTGTGTCTACTTGTAAAAGAATGAAAAACTAAATTTTATGGTTGGAAGAAAATGTATTCCAATACAAAATTACATTTCAATTTTTTTCTTCTATACAATACACGCCATTACGATAACAACTTCACATTTTAAGCTAAGCCAAATACAAAACAAGATAAATCTTCCACTAAATTAACACTAGCGCTCGGCGACAAAAAGGAAGTCACATTTTATTCCTCAGTGTCAAGACCTCTATCATCATAGACCATGGTTTATAGCAACATTTAAATCCGGATTCCTCATTTGACACCAGGCTGAATCTAGATTGAAATTTTACTCCTAGCGCACCACATAGATAAGGCGTGAGTTACAATATTTGCCTGGGGTTTTGCACTAAAGCAATGCAATCCCCGCGCTGTAAAGGCAGCTGTTGATAGACTCACCTGGCAACTGGCTCGCTCGACCTCCGACCACACACTGCACGAAATGAGAATACCTCTCCAAGCAAGCATCTTCCCGCTACTCTGTGCGACACGCTTAGATGGCACTAACTTCCCCACCGGCCGTTATAAATGGAACTATAACTACAGGCCGTACACGGCAAACTGGGCAGTCATACGTGTCCGAGGAATAGAAGTGCATAGCGCTAAGGGTGACAAAGTACGCTCATCCTGCCTCGCCCTAGCCTCTAGGAGCAGTGTCAATGTACTGGCGTACATTCTTCTCTCCGATAGCTCAACTCTGTGAGACGTTCAGTGGTGATATTATCATTACGACGTAATATTAAGGATAAAGATTTATTGCACACGCATAAGCTCTACAAAAGTTCTGCAGCAATATTTGCTTACTTAGGACCGCAAAAGCACCCATTTTCTTCGTTTTCAGCCGCTATAAAATGTGCTTTATTGAATAATGGCGAACCTAAAACGGATATACACACGCGTAACGTTCTTTGAATTGATACATTTTGTAAACGAATTTTTGAACCAGAACGTATTCGTCAAATTTCTTGAGCAATACAACCACGTTGAGAAATTTCGTCATAATGTTTATGTTTCACACATTTCTACCTAAAATGTAACGTTAACACTCACAATTTACGAATAAGAATTAACAGCACTGGCGTCCACTCTTTGCCACTTGATATTTAGAGAACATAGTTTTTTAAGAATTCATTTCTGTTATCAGCATAGCGTAAAAAAATTTCACTGAGAATATTTTGCTACGAATAATTATCCATAAAATCAAATAATTTCCCAAGTATTGTATATTTTTAAAATCCTTATGTGTTGTAATCTTTGCAATCAGGGCTTTTGACATCTCGCCGACAGCAAGGTTGTTAGAGACGCAATTATTGGTTCAGAGAATCAAGGAGCGGAGCGAAGCAGCCACTGCCAGGGTTAAGGAATCATACCAACATTAACCTGGAATGATTTCGAAAAACCACGGGTGCCCTAAACTAGTAAGGTCAGACTGGGAGTCGAATCCAGTGCAACGAGAGTGAATGACTGTATGTAGGTTTTTAGACAAACTCCATTTCCATGCAGATGTCAGTCAAAGAAAGCTACAGAGAATGGGAAAATTAATAAGCAAAGTATGCTTTAGTAGTAAACAGTAGACATAAACAACATGAAATTATATAAACGGAACCGGGTCTTCTTGTATGGAAAACTTCAGTGGTGTATTTTGTTCCATCGTTGTGTAGTATTTTTGTGATTCGGTTATTTTATCTGCTTGTCCTTTTGCCAGGGCAGGCCTCAAACATGCGTTATCTGCCTATATGGTGTCCGGTTTTTTTTCTATAATTCTATTTTTTTCTCATTTGGTTTTCCTTGTCTGTTTTACCCCATTCTATTTATGTAGTCTAATTTTATGTTGTTTATGTGTACTGTTGACTAAAGAATATCCTGCTTACTAATGTTTCCTATTATCTGTAGTTTTTTTACAGACATCTGCATCACAATGGAGTATTTCTAAAACTACATACACTGATTCAACTGTCAACATTTTGCATGCCACAGGCTACTGATACAACATAAAGGCTGTAGGAATCTTATACGAGGTGTCGTGTAAGCACTAGTTTAACAGTATAGGTGCTACTTCCTGGTTATGCCTAGCGAGGAGGTCCAGGGGTATATGCGCCGCAGGGCGTGGTCCCTCACAGCTGGGCGTGGTCCGCTGCTCCCTGCATACCCTCCCTCCTTCTACGCTCATCAGGACAATCCGTGTGACGACTCAAGTTAGCTGGGTTCACGTTAAACGTACACTGCAAGTATCATTTTAATGTCTCTGATACTGATTTTGTGCGCCATGAAACGCAGGTGAAGTTTATCTGCATTATGAACCATGGAGCCCTAGCGAGCGCGAGGCGCGGAATTGTGCCGTCACATGCAACGCCGCCTCAGTAGGGCAAATAATCTTAAGGGGCCTAGATAGGCTGTATTTGTGTGTGTGAGGCAGGAGCGGTAAAGTTGCCGTTGACCGACGTACGTAATGCATTATCGCCTCTGCGCGCAAGCTACTCAGCTGGCGTGCAGTGCTATGCAATTATCCTTTTTCCTATGTGACTTGAAGCGGAGACATTGTTTTATTTGTGGGCAGCATACAATAAATTCGAAAGCTTATTTCTATAGCTGTGCTAGTCGAAGCCAGTTATTACTTTCCCAGATGCGGCAATCTGGAATAGCCAATTCCCGGCACTTTGAGGGGCCCGAAAATGATGTTTCTAATAAACGTGCCTGCCGAATTTTTAAAACTATAGTGATGTATTTTCGAGTGTGTTATTTTCGTAAGTATACAAATATAATGCGCGTTAAATAGTTTAGTCAAAAAATGGATAATCGTAACTAGCTGCAACGCGTTTGAGTCGCAGATAGGGAGGTCCCTTAAAATATGGCATAAATTTAAACGTCCCGGTATTAGTTCATTTTAAACTGCAACATATATACATATTTATTTATTTATACATATGTACACACGTATATATAAACATATATCTTTAAATAATTCTGCAGTTAAGTGAAGTACTGTTGAGACAGAGAGCATTAATAAACAACATACAGGCACAGATGAATATCAGTTAGTTTGCCAACATTTCCCGTACTTGTCTGAGCCAACCTTACATTGCATAAAAATGATTGAAGAGTCATATGTGTTACTATGATATAAATTTATTACAAAATTGTAATTTTTTAATGCCGTAAGATTTTATAAATGCCAACAGAATGCTTAGTGATAGAGGTGTAGTATCATATACTGTATATAGTTTTACATTTGATTCAAAGAATATACAAAATCAGTTTAACGTTTGATTCAAAGTAACGTACATGCACAGAGCAGTACATTACCTCAAACTTTCAAAAAAAATAATAGTTCACAATTTCAAACAGTATTGTTACATTATATTGATGTTCCACAATATTATACCTGTAACCAAAATTATTGTCTTAGGATTTAGTAATCAGTAGAGGCAATATAAATGCATATAAATTATTTTAAAAGGTGTAGTTAAATTCAAAACTGAACGTAGTCGAGAACTAACATAACGCAGTAATAAGAAGTACCAGTATTTTAAAAATGTGTCTATGCAAACGTTGCCGAATCAATAGTTTACGTTCTAAGGAATACTTTGTCGAATAAGTATAGAATACGAATAAAAATATTAAAATTTACTTTTTTTATTATTTTCTACTGCTAAGGTTTTTGATGTTTACTGGAATTTTACTATACAGTATCATGCTAGAATACTGTGCACCCATTTTGCAAATACTTTGATGATTTACAGGAATATATAAATTATTCTTTGTACCGTGTTACATAAATGTATTTGTTATTTTTATTTAAATACGTAATATTTTCTGCAAGAAAAGAAAAACAAGAGAATAAATACACTGAGATGTTAAAGCAAGTGTTTTTTTTTTTTTTTGCGACACGGGATCAATTTATTTTATTGAGACCAGAACTGTTTCAATAACTTTCATTTGATGTTTGTAGATGTAGTGAATTCTTTTATCTGTACATTTTTTTCTTCCCGTGACACGCACTCGAATTATTTTTAAGCGTTTTGGCAGCGCTCAACAACTTCACGACGTCTGCAGGTAACGATACCGTATCAGCTTTTTTTATAATCTTGGTAGAGAGCTTCGTAGCTTCGTACTGAATCATGAAACGCGAACTTTTCAGAACATTCTGGCCACAGTTCGTTTTGTTAGAAGTCGGCCCGGTCTACGGTGCGAGAGGTTCTGGGTTTGAATTGTCAGCGCTCAACATCGAGGTATTCAGCACTGGTGAGGAGTGACATGAGGTGAGTATGGAGCAGCACCGGAATGAAAGGGCGGGGTAAATGGGAGATTCCCGAGAAAACTCACCGACCATATTAAAACCTGAAAATGATCAATGAAAATTCCTTGTTTTTTTTTTTTTTTTTTTTTTTTTTCTGGAAGCTCCTGTTTAGTGCAACGTTGTCTCTCCGTCTCCCTAATAATATTCTAGAGGGTTTACAACGCTTTTTCTCGCCTGTCTTTTCACATTTTTTAAAAAATAATAATCTTGCATATCAAATTTATTCAAATGCACAGTAGACAGCAATTTTCATCATTACGTTTTTATTTTTATTTTTAAATTTTTTTAATATGTGTACCATATTTTCTTAAAACATAAATTGTGATTAAATGTTGTTCTTATAAAATATTTTTGTCTCGCATAGTGCTTGAATAATAGCTTGTCAAAATCACGATTTGAAGGGCTTGTTCCTTAGTTTTATCCGACTGGTGCCAATAACTCAAATATTTATTGACCAAAAGCTTTGGAAAGTTTTGAGACAATGTGCAGTCACACGATACACAATATTGTGGATGCGTTTTTTAAAAAAGTGTTCCATTCGTCAGCAAAAATATTTTTTGCTCCATTTTGACTTATTTTCACGACAAAAAACGTGGTACTTTGGGTAACGAAATCTAAAAAACCGTTCTGTGCATTGCTACAAAAAATTCATGTACAAATTATGACATGTTAGTGTCAAAACTGTGGAGAAAACTTTTGATGTGAGTATTATATGATCTTTGAAAGAACTGTACAATGGGAGTGCATGACTGTATTTATTTACTTGGACATACTCCATTGCGAAATAAATGACTGTCCAAAGAAAACTAAAAATAAGACAAGAAAACATAAATAAGCCTGATGACGGGAACAGATTCCAGTTCCCGAAACGTCGTTAATACTGACTGTTTGGAAAACTACTGTGTTTTGTTTCGTCTCATCATTTGTTTCGTTTGTTGTTTTTTCTGTTTGTGTCCGACATCTTTGTGTTTTGTTTAGTCTCATCGTTGTGCTGTTTGCTGTATTTCTGTTTGTGTTTTTGTTTCGTCTCATCGTTGTGTCGCATGTCAACTTAGCTGTTTTTATATTTTTGTTATTTCTTTTATTTTCTGTTTGTTCCTTGTTTTATCTGACCAGATTTCAGTTTTGGAATTTCATGTTGTGTATGTATCCTGATGACTAAAGCTTACTCTGCTTATTTATGTTTTCTTGTCTTATTTTTAGTTTTCTTTTGACAGTCATTTATTTCGCAATGGAGTATGTCCAAGTAAATAAATCCAGTCGTGAGTATTATAGGTAGCAATAAAAAAATATTTTCGAAATCACTGCAAAACTAAGGAACAAGCCCTTTTGTATGACACATTTACCGAACGGAAATAATTGTAGGTAAAAGGTCTCCTATACAAAACACAGAAATAAAATATTTTTGTATTTAAAAAAAATTCTTGATTTTTTAAATAAAATATTTTTGTATTTTAAAAAATCTAGAATTTTTAAAATATACATTGCAATTTCATAAAAAAAACATCGAGTTAATGAAGGGTATGACATTTGAGGGATAAATGTCGAAAATCAAGGAATAAGGCAAAAACAAGTAGATTTTCACTTCTGATTCACGTGAAATTACAAACGTAAATTTCAGTGAAAACGAAGTGACTAAAGAAAGATTATAGCTCAGCTAAAGATGCCAATAAAATCCGATTTCATTCCATTGCAGTACGGCCAACAATGCTATGAGAAAAGGGAACGTTAAAGTACATGACTTTAGAAACGAAATAACATATTTCTGCTCACCAGTAGAACTATCTTCCATGTTAGTTTTATCCGGAAATACTGTTACCTGAAGGAGCAGGACAGTCGTGAACAAATTACAACAAAATAACAAGACCAAATCCACAAAATGACGTATCGATCCTGAAATTGAATTTAAATGTAATTTAATATTTGGACTATATTTTGAAATTGTCACATAATAATGTAACACAATATACGCAAGTTTTATTGTAGTTAATTATTTTGATTTAAGTTTGCTAGTAAACTACATAAGTTGACACTATTTAATTATTTTTTTTATTTTTTAAGGTATCATTTTGTGTTGGATTGTTCAATTTGTGATGTTATTATTTGTGTTTTTTAACATGAAATACTTCTACAATTACTGAAAAGATTAAATTATATGAAGTAAATATTCTATTTTATGTCAATGAAATTCTCACATCAATTCAGAAAAGAACCCGTAACTTTTAAACAGCGCAAGACAAATTTTCATTAAATACAGCCAAGAACCATCACATATAAAATAAATTTCAATTTAAGAAAAATCATTGACATCGGCCCTGTCGTTTTTGAGTTACGAAGCCACGTACAGACACGCAGACAGATTAGGCGTCAAACGTATTAGGCATACACCCCTCCTTATTTTTTAGTGGTTAATAAATATTATGATTTTCTTACACCTCTATGGTTAGGTAATATAACCAACATAGTAAGAACATTAGTTCCAGATAACTTGCTCAGCGCCGAATCATGAGAAATCTCCAGGTAGGCAGTGCCCTTAATCCTTTTGTCTTCCGATTGTAGTGGTTTCGACTGAATAAATTAGTTTTGAACTAAGTAGTATTTGTCGATCGTGCCGTAACGTACTGTTATATTTACGCATTTTATTCGTATTTAGTGTATCTTCTTCCTCTCCTTTTCCGCTACTTTTCTCTAGCACTTCACAGCACCGTCCGCGGGCGTCGCAACTATAGGGGACGGGGGCGACATCCCCCCCCCCCCCAAATAAACGTCTTTTTATTTCGTCTCCTCTAGTATATACAGGTTGTTTCTAAACTTATATTACAAACTTTAGGACGTGATCCTTTACCACAAATGACATATAGTTTCACAATGAAATTTTTGTCTACTACAATAATTCGTAAGACAGAAATTAACACTTGGAAATTAAAATTTTAAATGGTATTTTTGCACAATATTGGAAACAACGAGGACTAATATTTCAGTTCTGTGCACAATGTTGAGTGTTATTGAGATCTTCAACGCATCAAGAAGCCGCTCTTTAGAACACTCCCCTTCATGAAAATAACACCCTCTCGTTGAGTGGATTATGTGGCAAACATTTCGTGTTAATTTTCAGAGGACTTATGTAACATGTAACAAAAATTATCCTCTTGTTCCAACTATAGTTTTAGTTCAAGACGCACTAAGGATTCAGCAAGGTGGACTGATTAATGTGGAACACGTTTATAGTAAGTGTTCATCTTCGCGTGTGCGCTGAGAACAGCTAAATACACATGTACGCATAATTACCTATGCTCTAGGCTGGGTGTTTTGAACGAAAACGATAGGTCCTAGACAGTTGCAACAAGAGGATAATTTTTGTACACGTCACATAGCTCAATAACCCTTGATAAACTGTTCGAATTTCCTGACGCCATAAAAGGTGTATGCAAGTAGAAGGTGGCCACCCCTGTTATTTTCATAAGGGTGGAAGGTTTTTGCCAGAATTTGCTATTGATTAAACGATCCTAACAACATAAAGCGGATATTCATAGTACTGTTCTTCCGAGTCATTTATTAAAATACCGTTTCAAAAGTCGATCTTCAGAGGCTCATTTCTTTGTTAATATCAAGTTTAGACACAATGTTATCTATATTTTGTGTTTATTATGTACTAAGGAATCACCTTCCGCGGTTCGTCGGTCATTCAGCCCCATCCTGTACATATGACAAAGCTGAATGCATATACAGTTTAGGCGTTTATGCACTGGTTTTGTCACCAGAATAATGTTGCTAGAAGTAAATAAAGAAACTAAAGCCCAAGAATGTAATATATATATATATATATATATATATATATATATATATATATATATATATATATATATATATGCTGTTCGCTATAGTTTACAATTACATTCCTGCTACAAACTAAACATTTCTCCTGTTTCATTGGACGTTATTCATGGTAATTTACTGTAATTTCTGTCTACCACAGTGAAATTTCGGTCGCGTTTGACGCAGCCTCTCACCAAAGCGACCCGGATTCAATGGTAAACCCGAAATCGTGCCGAACGATTTTGTTGGTCGGTGGTCTTCCCGGTCGTCTTAAGTTTCCTCCACTCCTACATTCCGTCGCTGTTCTACCGTCAGCTAAGCATACCGCTTCACTGCTAAATGCTGACCAAACGCTCTTCGCGGTGACATTCTGTAAGGTCTGAAAACCTTGTACCAGCACAGTTAAAACTGGAGCCATGTCATGACAAGTCCTTCCTCAAGTGCTTCAGCTACACACAGTGATAGCAAATACAAATGTTTTCATGTCAACAAGATTAAAAGGCTTATCACCAGCGAATTTTATTTTCAAACAAAGTACAGTTGATACAACGAATGTGTAACGACCATGTTGATTTCTCCACGAAGAGCAAAGCGAGGGAGGCCTAGCTGTCAACTAACTGGACGTGTGTCTCGTCGCCAGCGGCGCCCATGCGACACTGACTGACGTAGCAGCGGCCATAGCAGGATAGTTGAAGCAGCAGACTGATAGTGCCCACCGGCTCGCGGTTGGCAGGATGTAGCAACTGGTACGTACCGTGCATTGTTGCGCTGGCGGGTAGGTCGTCTGCAGTGTCCTTCACTGCCACTAGTAGCTGTTGACCAGGGTCCACATAGGTTTGTCCCAGCTCTTCGTCATCCCCCAACACCGTCACCACCACCGACTTGCTGGCAATCAGCTCGCGAGCCATGTCTGCCGACCGCATCGAGAAGATGCATGACTTGCCTCCTCTCGGTGAATCGCTGCCCAAAGAGATGCTGATGCCAGGCAAGGACAGGAACCTGACTCTCACACTCAGCTGGGAGTTCTTCTCCTGCTGCTTCTCCTGCTGCAAGCTCACATCATGTACACCCACGGTCAGCAAGAACACCTGCCTCGACGACATTGCTCGTTCAAAGATGTTCCGTGTCAGATGGACTCTTATGAACCATGGCCTATCGTTGCCAGGTACTATTGTGGTATTATCACTTCTGCAATAATGACTTCCACGTCTTTGTTTGCCTTTGGATCGTTAAACCAAAGCAAAATTATCGTTACGATGGTTGTGACTATAATTATGCACGTTGCTCAGATAAGATTTTTAACTCATTACATGTTAAAGGCTGGCATACCATCTTATACACATTTTTGGTGTTAGGCGTATATTTACTTTACACACACGAAAAGGCTACTTTAATTGTGGAAAGGAAGATAAAATTCATTAACATTTTGAAGTTACATAATGTTTAGTTAAAATAGCAGCTGAATTGTTAGGTGCATCTTCCCGCGTAAAACGTTTTGCCAAGGGCTAGTGAGATTTCACGGTTGCGACAGTCGGTACGTCGTTGGATCTAGGATGTCCTGGGTCATCCTTGTAGCAAAGTGATCTAAGTGTCGATAAAGAGCAGACCGGCCATCTCGATAACGCCATACATGTATATATTACCCTGTATGTGGCAACTTGTATCCTCGTTTTGAGCTGTCGGAATGAGTAATTATGTTGTTCTATTGTATCCAAGGTTTGCTATTTATAAATTCTTGGCTGGGCTGGCCTGGACAGGAAACTATGTGACGTGGAGTGTCAGGCGGACCGGCTAGCCAAGGCCTGCCTGCCTGCTCTTCGCAACATATCGCTCCTTCTCATGATACGAGATGACCTCATCTCGCTGTGTAGTTGCGTACAAAATTGAAATTTGTGTCCAACACTTCCCTGGGCATCATCATATGTTGCTGTGTCTTCTGGCAGCAGGGAATTCGGGAAGGTTCAATAAAGCCCTCTTCAATATGGAAGGGTTGTTTAGAGAATAGTATTGTGTTGACAGAAACTCGAGTAAGGGCTGCCATAGTCTTCATCAGCTCATGTTCATAGGTGTATTGTATCAGCTGTGTATAAGACTCATGCTGATAGTAGAAGTTTGTCCCTTACAGGAAAAGAGCTTCAATTCGCTGTGTCACATGTTTCTCGTCGCCCGACCGTAGATGTCTACACTAGTGTAGATTCGTGACGTGTCATCCTTACTTGATGATTTAAAATATAATCAAGTCGGGGCTTTCCATTCCTTTAGATAAGATTTGCATTTGCTCAAATTGGACATCTAAATGAAAATACAACAATATGAATAAATTGAAATCATTTTTAATTACGCCAATTCCAGTTAATGCTCTCTATCCTTACAAAATGTCAATGGTGAAGCATTATTAGACGCTGATACGCCCGGCAGTCCCTCACTAAAAATTAAAAATATTAAATTTTTGGTACTTTTTTTGCATACGTTAAAACAAAAATTTACTCCGGTATTTAGTATACTAGCGCGACAGTCAGGTTCGTCTGTGACCAGGGTGTTTCTTTTCCTTTTCTTCTTGTCGCATCAGTCCTGAACTATGCCAGCTTGGCCGAGCGTATGGGTTTAGGAGCTTGCTTGTTGGTATATGCGAGGAGTGGGGTAGAGGGAAACATGCGCAGACAATGAAATATCTTCGCTCTGTTTTGATGCGCACAACATCAGCATTTGAGAGGTAGCTGTGACCACAGTATCCTCTTTCCTTGTCGGGTTCCTGCCCTCCCGCTCCCTTTCTCTCCTCTCATCCACCCATCTAGCCATCACCACAGGCCACAGGTTTGCCAATGGCTTTTTAAAAGTAACAAGTTAGTGCGAGCTCCGTTTTCCTTTTGATTTTAGTGATTTTCTTCGCTGCATAACAAGTCATATACTGAAGTGAAGTAAATGGCAACAGTGTACAACGAGAGGAAGCGACCTTGTAAACACTAGTCTGGCCAGTGCAGTGTGGTTATATATCTTTGTGCAGTTCTCTCCCACTTCCCACCCTTCTGTTAAAGAGTGGTTCGTCACTTGTGACACGTGAGCTCGTTAAGTATTCTTGCGATAAAAATGACTTCTATTGCAATACCACGCACAAATTTATTATGTTTCTTGACTAAGACATCACAGACATGGCCGCAGAAGAAAATAACAAGGTTGGAATTGTTGTACAAATTTATATAAGTGTCTTATTTACGTCATACTTTTATTTTTTAAAAGTAATAATTCAATCATGTGTATGGCAAACTAAAAAAATATTTTTTTGTTTGTCAAATTTCCTTTGACACTACAAAAAATTAAGTTGGATAAATAAAAAGTGCTATAAATTATTATTGCAAAGTTACAGTTCTAAATAAGACAACAGTAGTAATTCTAGTGTTGTACTATATGTAAGGATCACACGCTATGCAGTATACATGTATGCATAACCCTTATATTTTATGACTGAAAATGTAAAATTAATCTATATTAATTACTATTTAATATATTGTGCCCCATACCTGATTGACTATCAATACATTCAGTCAGTTAATGTTTTTAAATAGCAATAGTACATCAACCACGATTCAATCAATCAATTATAACACCATAAAATATTCTCGAATCTATACCCGATCGATTTCCGATAAATTCAGTAATTAATTTTGATACTTAACTGCACAACTCCGAGACATGTCGGACAGCACCTCGTCTCTTCAGCATCCAGCAAGGAAATGAATATAATTTTGTATAACCATGCAGTTTTTTTACTGTGCCTTTCCCTCTCTCCTTTAACCCCTCCACCATTGGCGCACATGTGACAATCTGTCCCAGCTCACATCCCCCCTCCTTTACCCTCTTCGCCCTTCATTACTGTTGCACATGTCAGAACCTGTCCCAGCTTCTCTTCCTGCATCACATGACCTTGAACTGTCATTGCAATTCCCCCTCCCTTTCTACAGCGGCATCATTGGCGCACATGTTACAACCTGTCCCAGCTCACCTACCCTCTCCCCTCTTTTCCACTATTACTGTCGCATGTGTCAGAACCTGTCCCAACCCCTCTTCCTGCATCACATGATCTTGAATTGCCATTGCATTCTCCCTCCTCTTCCTTCTGCGCAACCATCATTGGCACACATGTAACAACCTGCCCATATCACCTCCCCCCTCCTTCATCCAATTACTGTCGCACATGTCAGAACCTGTCATCCCCTCCCCTACTTTCAGGATTACATATGTATAGATACAGCTTTTCCTCTACTCAGATATACAATATAATATCCCAATACCAGTATTTATTTTTTTTAATCATCACTCTACCTTTCTGCACATTTAAGGTAATATGTTTGTGCAGAATTTAATTATAATACTCATGGTACAATTACTGTAAAAACATCTATTTCCAATAAATTGAATTTTATTTACATTATAATATCTACATACTAGTACATAAGAATAATTAGGATCCCTTGAATACAAACAATTAATAATAGTTTTAATAATAACTTCATCCAAAGTACCGAAACTCAAATATATGTAATAGTTTTAATTTACAACTAAAACCATGCCTTTGTACACTCATAAGCTTCAAGTTATTTCATTGCAATCTTGAACACAACATTCTCGTAGCAGAAGCGACACATACAACACAGCTACAGGTGTTGCTATCATTCTCGATGATGATCCAGGTGTAGACGAAGTGGTGGCCATCATAGATGAAGTGGAAGCGAACATGGACGAACACAGCATCATCATGGTTGAAGCGATGACGAACATGGACTATCGGATCGTCCTCATGGCTGAAGCGATGATGTAAATGGTCGAAGTGGTGGTTAACATCAGCGAACAGCTCGTCGTCGTGGCCGAAGTGGTGGGGAACATGACTGAAGTCGTAACGAACATCGCCTAAGTGGTGGTGCATATGGTTGAAGCGATGACTAACATGAGAGATCGGTTAGTCAACATGGTCGAAATTGTGGCGAACATAGGCGAACAGCTCACTGTCGAGGCCGAAGTGGTGGCGAACATCGCCAAAGTGGTGGCGAACATCGCCGAAGTGTTGACGAACATTGGCGAACTGCTCGCGAACTTTACCGAACAGCTAGCGAACTCTGGCGAATAGCTCATAAACACAGGCGAACGAACAGCTGGTGAACTATTTCATGATTCATTTCAGGATATATGCTTCAGGACCAGGGGCGTCATTTCAGGTTTTTCTGGGGGGGGGCAAGATTTTGTTTTCTGGCGACAGTGACCTTGTTGCATATTTTTTATTAATTAAGCATGTATAAATTAGATATTTTAATAATACAACTTCAGTTTTATGTCCTTAAGTTAGCATTATTTACATTAAAAAATACATAAAATATATTTATACACATAAAATTCTAAATCCAGGGGGGGGCATTTGGCCCCCCCCCCCTTATAGACCCAAATGACGCCCCTGTTCAGGACACTAACGACAGGAATACTACCCACGTACTGGTTTCAATATCTGCATACACATGTTATAGTTCAGCAAGATAGCCAGTCAGAGTTAGACCTCAGTGTTAGACCTCAGTATTGGACATCAATATTAGACCTCAATGTTGGACCTAATTTTTAGCCCACATTTTTAGACCTGAATATTAGGCCCGGCAGTTGAAAGCATGCACAAAAGAGCTACATGGTGCGGTGTAACACGACATTGTGTACGTGATAGAAAGTGCAGAGCAAGCACATTCCTGATGTCGTCGTTCGTTGATCTAACCTGACTCTGCGTACATGCTTACATGCATGTTTCTCACCCGCACACTTGTACAGTGTCATGTAGCATCCGACCACATGCATGCGAACACTGCTGCTTGGTTGCGATGACCATTCGCCTCCCACCAAGGTGATCCGGCTCGAGTCCCTGCGGGGTCCGTCTATGAAGCACTAATAAGTAAAGTACACTGAAACAATTACCCTGGTTTACTCACTGTAGCTAGAATTACACTGAACTGATGTTATAGAAGGCATGTTAATAACTTAAATCAAAGGCCTAAGATCGCCCTGTAGGCAACATAATGAAATCGGCAGGTGCCGACAATGAAAATAATGTGGGTATGTTACACCCCTGAACGCATCAGTCGAAGGTGGAGGGAGTTCCCAGGTAAACAAATTTAACAAAGTTCCACAATTACATTATTTAAAAGCTTGTCACAAGGAACGTGACGGACTTGAGGTGGATACACGTCCTTCTCCCTATGTGCTATTCATGCGACTGACATGGTGGTCGGCATGAAGCTTGTGCACACATAAAAATACAGCAAAATAAAGGAAAAAAGACACATCAACACTTGGAAAATCATATATTTATTTTTAAATGTTACATAGTTTAATTAAGGATATTTATACAAAAGTTTTGGTACCAAAACTAATGGACTGTTATGGAAACTTCCGTTAATATTTAAGTTACAAAATTACATAAAATAAACAGTTACTTTTAAAATAAAAATGTTGAACAGCAATTAGAAAAATTATTTAGTTACAGGAACAGCGAGAAAATACAGTAATGTCTGTTGCGATGTAGAGTTTTAGGGTTTCAGAAAGATACATTATTACATAAAACACTATGTGAGCAAACAGGTAGTATTAACACTGAATTTATATCGAAGGACAAAACAAAACCTGGCGTACACAATTGAGGTAACAACATTTTCAAGGTCATTTAATTATTAAAATTGTACTAACTGCAATAAAAAATGAAGGGTACTAATTTGTATGCCTATTTTATGGTTTTGTACTTGGAACCATCTGTTTGACTCTGTACAAACGAGAAAATTTTTTTTCAGCCTTTTTGTCCGGAAAGTAGAAAAATAATTCAGGTCTTAAAGGTTAAAACAAACCCGGCGACGTTTATGGTTGTCCTTTGTAACTGCTATGGCAACTATGGTAGAGGCATATGTGACTGGTTTCACCATGGCTTCATACGTAATTGTAGGCGGCAGTGAATGAGTTCGATGTCGTGCTCGTAGGATCTATGGACGAGCTAAATCATAAAATGCACCAAAATAGTAATGTGAGAAAGTCAAGTTTTTACTAAAATATTTTCTTTCAAAATCATAAAATGCTCAAAGTTTTGTGTCTAGCGAGTGCTGCTCGAGCATGTGGAGGTAGCGCCGTGATGTCAGACATCCGGATAATGTACATCTGTAAATTCAAGTTCTGACTTAAGCATTTTAATGCAAAGTCACATACTACACCAATCATTTAAACTGTTGACTGTTATTAAGGTGAATAGTAAACTTGTAATTTCTGTAATTTAATGTTTGGCATCATCACCTATTAAACTTTATTATTAATCTGACAGGCACAGTATGCACACAATGCCATATTAAGGCACTACAATATTTTAACATATGTTATTTATTTCAAATTGTGCAATTCAGAACAAATATTTTCATATAATAATTCTTTTAAAAAAATCCAGGGATATATTTGTGTAATTCTTTTATTTAATTGATTCATTGTTGAAAGATTGACCATTACGTGATTTGTGTAGAGCTTTCATTTACCGGAAAGTAATTGTTTTCAAGCTTAAACAATAATCATCTTTCATAATATACTATTCCTTAATTTTCTGTGCTAGGGATTTGTGTTTTTAAAATGTGTAAGAGTAATAGGACAATCCGGCAGGAACGCAGTAGTCATATTCAGTTTCCACCATGCCACGGAGCTCATCATACCTGCTGTGGAGAAGCTCGTCAAGCCGCCATGGGGTCGATCATGAGTTGGACATCCATCTTTAGAGTATCAGTTGTTGTGTTGCGAGCCGCGGCTATCGTGCGAGCAGCGCAAACTCGTATAGTGGTGGTAGGATTAAAGGACATAGCCACACACTGTGCGGCTTGCATTACTTTTTGTGGCGTGCCGCGGCAGCCACCTGCATGCCTATATCGAGTTTCGTAAAGACTCAGATAACACTAGGTATTACGGCCTAGAGTTTTCATTGGTGTACTCTCTTCTCCTGGATGGTGCTTTGACCCTGATAGTACGTACTTCTCGGAGCTCCAAGATAAAGACTTGTCTCGAGACTTGTGGACTTTTGATTAAGAGTGACAGACCTCCTGCCATGGCCGTATTCCTATTTTACTGTCATCACCGAGACGAATGGCCAGGAAATCTCTTTTTAGGAACATGAAATAGTCAGTAAAGTCTGTCAGTAGAAGCCAAATGGGAATGCTCCTTTTCAGCATTATTTCCCAGTAGTAAAGAAATGTTACACATTCTAAGGACTATTTAGATATCTTTGACATTGTCATTGTATCACTTGAGCCCAAACGCCAACACACGACGAGGCCACACAATGTCCCCAATGCACGCGAGGGCGGCGACGTACAGGGGCTGGTCTAGGGTGCCAGTGATCTTTGTAGTGTCGGTGCTGCCAGACGTGACCGAGTAACCTCGTTGTGCTCTAGTGTTAGTGTTCAGTGTGACCCCCCCCCCCTTTTCGCACACATCATGTTAACTGTGGGAGTTCACCCAGTGTTTGATGTCACGTCCCCGGTACTGAACTGACATATTGAGAGCCTGAATTTAAATATAAAAAATAATTGAATAAGAGTTTGCCATGTGTAAATTAAGGAGCCCAGATGGAAAAAAAAGTTATATCTGAAATTGGCCAGATCTGGGCCAGAAATGAATTAGTGTATATTTGCCTATCCCTGATGCCAGATCTGTTCAATTTCAGATCTAGCCAGATCTGGCCCAGATATACTATTTTCATATGGGAGCTAAATTTTCTATTAATTACGCTATATTTCTTATAATAATTTTAAGAGGGTAGTTGCTGAGCGAGTAAGTAGGTAAGTGTATAACCTCCATTTTTTCTATGGCCATGTCAGTTCGCCTCCAAGCTTAGTGCAGTACAGACATGTGTGTGACGGGCTTCTTCACGCGGGGACGAATTTCACCTCAGAAATCAAGCGTCATCGAAACTTCTCTAAGTCTTTTCGCTTTTAAACCGAAACATTTAATTTGTATTATGGAAATGTTTTACGTTCCCATGGGAAGTAAAGTTTTTTTTGTTAATTTAACATTGTGCTCTTTATCTGCGATTCCCACCACATGGGCCAGGCACTTAAACTTAAAACTCAAAGTAGGTACGGGCCTTCTCCCGCCAACTAGACGACAAGGACATAGTGCATAGTGTCTCAGTGTGGTGTATTTTTCCTCTCACGTACACATGGCGAGCTTTAAAGTCTGTGAGACTCGGCATTCTTGACCATGTGCTCAGTCAGTCGCACGTGAAACTGCTTACAGCATAGCTACCTTTTAGTACTGACCACTCAGCAACCATGTCTGTATTAAATTTGCTTTTGAGGATAACGTAATAATATTTGTTACGTGAACTAGAACTTCCCGAGAATCGCCTACATTATTCACGTAACACTGCATGCGTCCCGCTCCCACATGATCTATCACTGACTCATACATGTGTTATGTAATTATTATTAAGAGCTTCTCAGCCTCGCACCAAGTCTACTACCACACTCAGCTTCCCTTCGCCGCCTAGTCTAGAGACCACCAACGAACATCACACGCCCCAAACTTTGCTCTACTGGCCTGGGCCGGTTTATGTCCAGGTGGCGCCCACTCTCGAACAACCTTGACACAGCTCTACCACCCAAAAGTCATTTTAAATATTTCCTAGACAAGCAAGAGGCAAAGAGGAGAATTTTAGTCAGTGCACTACATCAGTGTTTTAGCTTGTGTAGTGGGCCAGTATTCAATATTTATATATTTGTCAATTTAAATCAGATGCCATGTGTCAAGTGTTGCATTTTTTATTGTTATTATTGTGCCTTTTCCAAAGTGTTTGGTGCACTGCTATGCAAAAATTGAGCACATGTGTTCAATTAATTTACAATAAATGTATTTTTTTGTTATGTTTTATAGTCCTTATATAAGTGATGCAATTGTGTGCTTTAATATTTCTTTCACTGTTCAAGTGTTAAAAGTTCCACCATTTTCCATGCTGAGTTCATCCTCCATGGCTGGATCTACAGATTTTCCTCTGGGGGGGAGGGGGGGGGGGGGTGGCAAAGTGCTTTCAGCCCTCCCCCCAAATTTGTCCCCAATATTTAAGGGAAGTATAGTAACTCGAATCTGCGAAATTTACCGCTCTTTCCGACTGTCACCTGGTGCATGTGCCCCTTCTCCTCAGATCCAGCCCTGCCATTGTTGCTTTGTTATACAATCCCTAGTATATCAATATTTAACGTAATTTATGGATACTTATTTTCTTTGTATTAAGACTCGGAGACTCTTCACCCCTTCGTTTGAGGTCCAGATCTGGATCGCTGAACACACAGCTATGTAAATTTTCTGTAACAGCTTAAATTGTCCCAGTGTGTAACATTATTGGTTTATCACCACTTCGTCCTCAGGGAGGTGTTGGGACCTGGATCCATTTTCCCTAAAAGTGGTGGGTGCAACTATATCATCAAGGTATGTAGTCCTGCAGTGTTTGGCTGGTGACTTTACAGCTGTGCAGAAATAGTACTCAACTATACAGATTTCCTCCGCTGCTTACTGCAGTGCACCACTCCTACCAACCTATTTGTCACACTTTACATTTCAACCATGGCCTCAAAAGAACTGGTCTGGGAACTTATATGAAAAATGGACCCCCTTGTTGACTGCTTGTTGATGATACTTACACTGCATTAATGCTATGAAGTGATCGGAGTTTCCCAAGGAGTTTTTGTGAGTTTCGCTCTGTGAAGGTAGGTTGATGTTTACTTGTTTAGGAAGCCATTTTGTGGCAGCGTTTGGTTGCATACACTGCCGTAGAAGAACAGGCCTGGACACTCGTCTATCTACCAATGTATTTTGCTTGACCCCCTTGTTGTTTGGCCGTAGTTCGTCAAGTTACCGAGAATTTCGTACTTTTTAGCGCTGTAATCTAGGCGGTCGGACCCAAAACTCCACCCACTTTTGTCCATTGTTAAATTTATAAAGTAAATAAAGATTTCTGGAGCATTTTCTTAAATTTGTGAGCGAAGGAAGTATTTCATAAATTTATAAAAAAAAAATACATTTTGATTGTTTATCTTATTGGAACGGAAGTGTGCGGAGTTTGAGTCCGACCGTCCTAAATGCAGCGCCAATAAAACACAATATTCTCGGTAACTTGGTGAACTGCAGCCAAACAACAAGGGGGTCAAGTTTCCAGGCGAGTTTCCAGACCTGTTCTTCTACGGCCGTGGTTGCATATAATTATTATTCTAATTGAAACTAATGACTCTTTCATCATTGGTCACGGCCGTAGAAGAACAGGTCTGGACACTCGCCAGGAAACTATGTTGTTGCTTGGCTGCAGTTCACCAAATTACCGATAATGCTATACATTTTTGGCGCTGTAATCCGGGTGGTCGAGCACAAACTCCACCCACTTCTCTCCCACTAAGATAAACAATTTATCAAAACGTATTTTTTGTCCATTTATGAAAAGCTTCCTTCACTCACAATTTTAAATCATGGCTCCAGAAATCTATATTTAATTTATAATGTTAACAATGGAAAAAAGTGGGCGGAGTTTGAGTTCGACCGCCCGGATTATAGCGCCCAAAAGTATAACATTCTCGGTAACTTGACGAACTACAGCTAAACAGCAAGGGAGTCAAGCAAAATACATTGATAGATTAGATAGGCGAGAGGGGCCTGTTCTTCTACAACGGTGTCATTGGTAAAAACAAACGAAGAAAAATGTACAGAAAATTAAAGTTTTTGTAACAACCTGTTCATGTTTCATTGAAACTTTTCCTGGCGACGAAGAATGTTGCAAAGGTTTTAATAATCCGATGTGGCGACAGATACCATCTAATGTAATAATAATTTTTGTGACCTAATTTTCTTTGCTTGCTTCTTATGTATTGACCGATGGCTAAAAATACTGTGTTTGAGGGGGGAAAAGTGAGGGAGAGCGCGCAAGAGTGTGCTATTTTTTGTAGTGATTCATTTGTAAGCAAACGAGGTTACTAGGTTAAAGAGAAGTGTTTCGATAGGAAGAGTAAGACGTTTTAGTAACAAATTTCTTGTATTTAACGTTAAATAAAGCTAATTGCGAAGATGTGTGCGAAAATGGCATTTCAACATCAAGCGGGAACCGCTATGGAATGTTTGAGTGTAAGATTGTTTTTTCTAGCGATAATGAGACCACTACACTCTTATACTTTAGATAACCATGCGAAACAACACTGTGCAGTTAAGGCCTTGAAGTTAATTGTTTTTGTTAGTTTATTTTAATATTCTTTAATTCTGTTAATGTGACTCATGCTGTGGGTGGGGTACCATTCACTGATAATGATTTCTGAGGTAGCTCTCCGCGGGAAAAAATTTGCAGCTCATATTTATGTCGATATTTTTATTTTATCATTTGTAACAGAGAAAAGGGATAGCTAGACATAATTTTGAAGGTTTTTAGGATAGTGCTATTAGGTCTATTAAGTAAATTAAATACACTTGGATTGTAATGGGAGGCGTGGTCAAGTTTCTTTCAAGTGTAGGGTTTGTTTTAGTACTAAACATTTTTAGACCAATTGGAATATGTGTACCTAATCAGATTGCTGTTTCTTTTGTAATTTTTACACATATTTGTATCCTAGTTTAAGTAAGTAAATTCAAATTGTTGTACTAAATTATTTTTATTTTGGCTGAGGGAAAGAAGGAATATGCAGAGTATAAAATGGTTTGGGTGTGCAGAAGGAATGAGTAAAGTGATGCACTGAATGGTGGCACAGTTGGTGGACAAAGGATTGGTGCAGGTTGTAGAGAAATCCATTAGAGGGAATGAAGTTGGTGTGGAGTCAGTGCAGTCGTGTTGAGAGGGTTTTACGGCCCTTCGACGAGACTGTAAAAGAGCCGACGAGGATGAAGTGAGGTGAAGAGACAACACAACATCCATGCCAGAGGTGGGATTTGAACCCAGGACCTATGTCACTGTAGACTGGCGCCCAACCGACTTTGCTACAGAGGCTGGCTGAGTTAGTGTAGTGTTAGTCCTGGTAACATTATTGTTGGTGCAGTAGTTTTGAAAGGGATCAGTTACTACAAATTTCGGTAATGGAGATAGGGATTAGGGAGAAAATGACTAGCAGGGTAGTTTTGGTGGTTTGGCAACGTGGGTGAGTTAATGAGCAGGGGCAGAAACTTTTCGAAGGCATAGGTTTGAGAAGTGGTCTAAAGAGAATTGTGTAGAGGAGGATGTTGCAACAGTTTAGTAAGATACAATAATTGATACAGTTCTAGAAATGTAGGGCCTATGTTGTGGAAAAGAATCAGGGCTAGGGTAGGGGGATCAACCATATTATGGATGAGAGATTATGAGATTGATAAGTATGTGTAGACAGATACATGCTTAATGGAGGAGTGAAGGAATGACAAGCTAAGAAAGTAGGTAATGGGGCAGATGGGAAGAGTAGAAAGAAAGATTAGGCAGGGAAATTTATTACCTATACTCTATCCATTCCAAGATTGCAGCTTGTGTCACTCCGCCTGTTCCAGCGCTTGAACGACATTGGCTGTGCAACAAACAGCCGCACCACCTCCGCGTGTCTCGCGAGCTGTTGACTGGCGACAAGTGGAGAAATGGAATCACGATGGACGTGGCGTTGTCGCATAAGTCGTAGTTAATCCTTTTCATGCACACAGAGTGATATTATATTACAGAGGATTAAAAACAGCAACTAAACGATAAAATTACCTATCCCGAACTAAAACAAAGCACTTGAACGTAGGACCTATTTCCTACCGCAACGACACTGTTAACTAACCAGCCAACCAAAGATAGACAGCTCACCTGTGACAGTGTTTATTTCTGCTGCAATCTTGGAAAATATACAGTTTAGAGAATTTGATGCAGGATAAAAGGAAGATATGGGAAATAGTTTTTTTGGCTCCTATAAAGAAGGTGATGGAAGATGAGAGAGGAATGCCAGTGTTGAAAGGTATAGACAGACAATGTGCAACAAATTATAAAGTAAAAGTTGAGTATTAGAATTGTAAAGTAATTAAGAAATCGAGAGACACTTTGAAAATACAGTTTTGGAAAGCACGATATAGAAATGTTAAGACATGTGTTAAAAATATTAATGCAGTGTTGTATAGGAAATGGCACTCTTATTAAAGTTTCATGGGGGAGTCGTACCTGGTCGCGGCAGGTGTTCGCAGAGTGTGTCAGTGGCAGATGTGCGCTGGTTGGTAATGGCAGATGTGCGATACTTGAGTGTGTGTGGCAGATCAGTGATGTGTGAACTTGACACCGATGTGTGACACCTGCCATCCCGGCCATCTGCCAGTGCAGGACACATGGCTTTGCTGCCCGCTCCCTTTACCAGGGCATGAAGGAGTCTTGAAGCAGCGGCCGCGACGGACAGAACGAGAGACTTGGTGCGCTTCGGGACTCTGATTCGTCCAGCGAGAAACGTAACGCGCGTGTGCAACTATCCGGCCCAGTGTTTTACTTTGTTTCACCATTTGGAACTGGCTCACTTAAGGCCCTAGGGTATGGGGGTGTGGCCTGCCCCATAAGTGTCCATGTAAGGTGTAGTTTTCTCCAGATCCTCCTTGCTTTTCCCAATCCGCAGCTGTTTCGACTCGCCAGGTGAGAGAGGGGCACGCCGGCACGAACAGACCACGACCTATCGAGCTTCATGTTCCCGGCTACACGCTTAACCGGGTGGCGCCCAGAGAATTCCGACGCAGCTCCGTTCCTACCTCACTGTCACCGGACACAGCGTCAAATGTCTGTCAAATCAGAAGAATGGAAGGAGGCAGTGGAAGTCCTAACATTCAAGCAGGGCGACACATTGCAGCTGTAGACCAGTAAAATATTAGGAAGGTAACGGAGAGGCTGCTGGTAATATTTGAATGTGGGTGGAGAGAACAAGCTGCAAGATGATGTGGATATGTGAGCGTCTAGTAAAGAGATGAAACTGAAATAGCCACAGTTTACTATTTAGGGACCTACACTGTTTTTCAGATATTTTAAAACTATCATATTTGTTAAAAATATTTTGTACTACTTAGCCTAATTTTTTCAAGCGAAAAATTACGTAATTTTGGCTAATTGTAGGTTTTAATAAAATTTTATTTGGTTGATAATGACCCCAAAAATAATATTTATTGGTTTTGAAAACTTAGGCTGCATAGTAAAACCTATTTTCAGCAAATCTATGTGACAGTTCTATGGTAGGCCTATCTGCTTGTTTTAAATTAGAAATTACATTTGAAAGAACAGCGTAATTAGGGATGTGTGGCTTTTGGCGGTCTATTAACTAAGAATATGGAGGAAGAGTGATTAATTGTGAGAAGATTCGGGTGGGGTGGAGGAGAATAGACTGGGGAAAGCAATCTATACACTGGAGGTCGGTGAGAGTGGAATTTACTGATGGAATTGGTAAAAGTGAAGAGGATTGGAAAACTAAGAAACTGTTTGGAAAGTGAAAGAGGGGGGCCAGAATAAACACTCCACGGGGCAGTCGCCTAACTGCAATTGATAAGTTATTTGTTATCATTGTTATAATCTTTAATTGGTAAATTGTATAATGAATCACTACTCATACTGAAACTAAAAAAAAAATGCAGAAATGTGCTATTTACATTTAATTTCAGTGAATAACAACAGAAATTAGTAGTTAACAATTAATAATTATGCTTACATTCTACTAGCTCGCTAGTAGGGAGGGCTACGAAGATCAGGGAAATTGTGGGGTAAAAGTACGTAAATATAACAAGAAATAACATGCTGTGACTACTGAAATAGTCTACAGTGGAGAGGGCTATGAAGATCATGGGAACTGTGGGGTGAAAATACGTAAATTAATATAAATAGCTGAAATGTTACTATAAATTTCAGTGAAATTTAACTGAAATAAATATCTGCCAGTATAAAATAAGCATGCATTACAAAAAGTGTATAGTGTTGAAGAGCTGTAAATATCTGGGAAATCGTGGCGTTAAAGTATGCAATGTATTAATAATAAGCAAACAAAAAGTATTTTATACACGATAACAGTCACAGTTTAAACTCATTCTAGCACCAATTGAAGGCGTTGAAAATAGTTACTGTAGTAAATTCATATGATTTGCATACACATTAAAAAATTTTATACCTGAAATACACCTGTACAAAATTAATACTGTATGTTACATCCATTTTAGATGGTGACATTTGAGACATTGAAAAAAATTACCATTACATAAGATTTTTTATAGCTGTGAAATAAGTATTGTGAAAAGAACTTCATAATACATGTTTTAAAAATTATTTTACACAAAATAAGTTCTACACAAAAATTGCGTAAAACACTTAGCCCCTATAGTACCTAATTAAAGATAATAATTGGATGTAATGTATAGGTATAGGCTATACAGAAAATATGAAATAATGTTACGTATGCTAGTTAACAACTGTTTAAAAAAATTGCTTGCAAATGTTACAAATTTAAATAATAGCTTTTGACACTCTCTCTCGAGCGGGATGAGATCAATTTAATTTAGATGTTATATGAGATGTTAGGGTGGGCGCCAGCAATACTCCCCAGTATTACACTTCGAGACTCTTACACTCAGGGGGTGGTCTGTCCAGGTACTGTTAATGATCCCACTCGGCGGTGTTACTGATTGTTTTATACTGATAGGTACATGAGCACTAG
>PNEQ01000507.1:32054-69537 GCA_003012365.1 Medauroidea extradentata | reverse complement strand
TTTTACAAGTATCTGTCAACTCGGTTTTATAAAAAAACTTATTTTACAGCCTATAATACCTTCAGTAAATTCGTTTAAACTCAAGGTGTGCCTGTAAAAATTGGAGCGAATTTTAGAACTGTCAACATGTTTTTTCATGTTCTATGACAGTTTCTGCACATAACTGTATAACTCACTTGCTTTCATCACAAAAATCGCATGGCTTTCAAAATAAAGGTTTATGCTCCCGGACTATACTAAGTATGTTGTAGTACTGTATTGTAACCAGGTAATTATTTTCCAGACACTGGAACATATTATGACGAAATTTCGAAATGTGTAAATGTATAAAGTCACTGATACTGTTGAAACCTTTTAGTATGGTCACATATTTACGTCCATACTGCAGTTATCCATTTGGAGTATGGGCGTGAATATACGTCCGCAGGTTTGCTTACGTTAGGCAGGTTTTCTTACGTTAGTATGGTCATAAATGTACGCCCACAACTCTGAGGACAATACTGGTCGCCTGCTGCTATCTTGTATGTGATTTAGGAACTAACTGCTGCGCTAGCACTCCACTCGGATGTATATTGAAGTAAATACAGTCTCGCTATTACACTGCTTTCTATAAACTAAACTCACAAGCTCGCCATGTCAGGCGGCCGTCCTTACCGTAAAACATTTGCTTCATCAAAGCTTCTATCAACCTGAATAAAAGCTTTTATTACCTATATAATGATATTTTGTCACATTTGTAAAATACTATATTATGTAAGCATATTTATTTCACCATTTAGATAAACTGATAAAGCTAAAGAAATTATTTGTCTACCTTATTTTGTGTAATAAGTTGAAACATGCTTATAGTAGTTACCTGACATTTTTTGTTTTATTAGTTGTACAATTACTGTACAATCATAGCTACAGCTTCAAATTTAGTACCAATACGAAAAAAATACGGAACAATTTGTTTATACAGTTGCTGTACGTCCTTACACACTTTAGTCAGCCAGGCTACTGCTTGATACAGCTACCTAGTGTGAACAAAATTAAATAAATTTGTCATTAGGGACAGAAAAAGAGCACGAATTAAGTGAGCAGTGTATATAAGAAAAATGTGTGAATGTTTGTTTCCATGGATTTGTGATACGTGAATATGGCATCGCGAAAAAAAAAGGATTACTGTGAAAAAGAACTCGAGGAAATAATCACGCATTGGGAATCTGCAGACGAAAGTGACGTGAGTGATAACAGCGACGTACAGGTCAGTTGTAAACAGTAAATCTGAAAATGTGTCTGAAGAGGATATGCAGGGTAGATTTTCTCAAAATATCCCCGTTAATATTAGAGAAATGACACAGACTTTCAACCCGCCGAGCAAATATTTGATTTGTCTCGTTCAGGAAATACAGACAACTTAGAATTGTTAGATGATGCTACAGAATCGCAAGTGTTAAAACAATTTTTTGACGCAGATTTTGTTGAACACATTGTTCAAGAAACACATAAATATCATTCTCATGTACTCTGTCAGTTCGATGTCAAGGAAAAATCTAAATTACATAAATGGGTGAAACCTACAGTTTGCGAAATGTACATGTTTTTAGCTGTTGTGTTGCTTATGCCACATGTTTCTAAAAACAGTGTGAAGGACTACTGGTCTACAAACCCCATGTTATCAACTCCAATATTTGGAAAACTTTTTTCGCAAGGTCGATTTCTTCATTTGTTACGGCTGTTGCATTTTTCAGACAGTCAAAGCCAACCAGCTGGTGATTGGCTCTACAAAATCAGCTCGTGTCATTGAAACAATGGAAAAAAAAATCAAAATATTCTTCAAACCTTATCAGGCACTGAAAGCATAATGGTTTGGAACGGGCGTCTTGTTTTCAAACAATACATTCCTGCTAAACATCACAGATTTAGCATCAAATTATTTGTGCTCTGCGACTGCAAAACTGGGTACATATTAGATTTCATAATTTATACAGGTGCTGACACAAATATAGAAGTTGAAAGTTCGCCTGGGATATCTGGTTCGATTGTGACTACATTGTTGGATCAGTATCTTGGAAAGGGACACACATTGTTTACAGACAACTGGTACAGTAGCCCCTTACTTTTCCAGTTCCTCCTGGAACAAAATACTGGAGCATGTGGTTACTGTTCGCGCAAACAGAAAACATATGCCAAAGTTTACAACAAACCTGTCAAAAGGTGAGAGTGAATCCCACCATACCACACAAATGTTGGCAGAATAGTGGCATGACAAGCATGATGTCAGCAGGTTGTGCACAAACATGAAACACAGGACGTTAAACAAAAATCTATAGCTGACATTGCAAAAAAACCAAGAACAGTACTGGAATATAACCAGCATATGGGTGCGGTAGACAAGACTGACGTGGTAATGAGTTTTATAGACAGCACCAGGAAATCTTTGAAATGGTACAAAGAACTGTTCTTCCATGTGATAGATATGGTTGTGCTGAATTCCCATATCCTGTACAATCTGAAAACAGGCAAGAAGTCTATGCTGTTGGAATTCAGACAGAATCTTATCACACAGCTGATAGAGGAGTTCTGTTCCATTCGCTCCTCCTCTAAAGGAGGCAGGCGACCAAAAGAAGTTACACCCTCCCCACTTAATCATACCGTTAGACATTTTCCAGCTCCAGTGCCCTCTACCGCGGCTAAGAAGAAACCACAGTGGAAGTGTTTTGTATGCAGTCATACTACAAAGGGGGAGAAAAAGCAAAAAGACACGTCTTGGATGTGCACTGAATGTGACACTTCATTGTACATTCATCCATGCTTCAAAATATTCCACAACATAAAGAACTTTTAGTTGACGTTAGAAGCATGTATTACATTATCTCAACATTTTGTATGTAATGTAATTATGAGAACTGCAGTTTTTTTTTTTTTTTTTTTTTTCAAAATATTTTCAAAAGATGTAGGTAATGCTTTTGTTTACAGCAAATGTTTGTGTAACTTTACATATGTTTTTGTAATAGTGTCATTAGAACTGAATATATTTTTAAATTTTCAAGATATTTACTGAATATATATATATATATCTTTGTGTGTGTGTGTGTGTGTGTGTGCGCACGTGAGTGTGAGTGTGTGTGTGTGTGTGCGCACGTGAGTGTGAGTGTGTGTGTGTGTGTGTGTGTGAGTGAGTGAGTGAGTGCGTGCGTGTGCACGCGTGTGTGTCTATATTGTTTATGTCCAAAAATATTTGTAATTTGCTCTTAAGAAATTGAAATATTTATGTAACATAATACTGTGTTTTGTAATCAGGGTGGCTACAGAGTTCCTGCCAAAAAATTCCTTGACATTTCCCTGACATTTGTATAACTGAAATATCTTACTGTAACAAATTTAATTTTTTTATTTCTGAAAAATATTTGACCAGAAATCATAACCAAATGTAAATTAAATCTGATTTTAATATGCCTTAAATTATATCATAACATTACTCACCACATGATCGCTTGCGATGACCTCAAAGAACTCATCACAGGTACGTACAGAATTCAATGCTGTACACATTTTGTAACAAATACCACTTTCACGAAACAAGTCAAATTTTAAATCACAGTTCACACAGTTGCACACCTATTCTCACAAAAATGTAAGCCTAATAAAAACTACTATGTCTCCATACTACCACCACAGCAATCATTTTATGTACAGTATATATACATATGGAAGAAACATTTTAACTCTTCAGACGAAGAATCAAGTTTATTTTGAACATCAATTCATCATAATATCACTTTGCAAGTTTTACTTTATATGTTATATTCCCAGTGTAATCAATGTAAAATCATAATATTTAAATGAAGACAATAAAATGAAAAGGGAGTCGGTACACTTTGAAAATTTTAATATCAACCAGAAGATTAGACGTAATTTTTATGTTGAAGAATGCATCAAATCACTGTGTAAAAATGACAAACCGATAATTTAGGTATGTTTTCAACAAAATTCCCTGCACAATACCTGAATCCCCTGACATTTCCAGGTATTCCCTGCCTGTAGCTACCTTGTGTAATTCTGTTATAGGATGTGTAATTTTATAATATAAAATGAATTTAAAAAGCTGCTTAATTTTAATAATAATTGAATGAAATTGCAAGTAACTTTCAGTATATTTACTGCATCAGTGGCCAACAAAAGTGATGTAATAATTTAAGCGATGAGTCGTCAAGGTTAGCCAATAAGAAAATCTTGCATAAGAATTACGAACTGACCACCAAGTTTGTTTTTTATTTCACATATTTCAAAACTATTGTTTCAATTGAAATGTATATGTTACAAGAAACTTTTTACACCAGTTTAATATTATCGTCATAAGTTGTAATGTTCTTAAAAGTTAGTGTCTTAGGAAATATGTATGGCAATTTAAGCTGCTGCTGTATTCTATTCATTAATGTTTGTGTGTATTCACTTCCACGAACTTCAAATATGATTCTCAAGAGTCAACACAAATAAAATATAATTCTTATGTCCAAAATTTTCCAAAACATTATTAGAAATAGACAGGCCACAGACTTTTAGATAATGCCAGATGACAGTTGAACTAATTACCGTGTAAGTTTTATATAATAAAGTGAAAATGAAAAAGTTAGGCAAAAGTAATGTTTCACGAATTTTATAAAAATTCCTGAGAGGAACACCATATTTTACTAACAAAAGGAACGAAAAAGCAGTTATTTTTATTTTTTGGTATTATAATAGACAGTTCTAGGGTAATATTAAAAAAATGTATCATGATGCTCAAACTTTTCCCTCACAGCAATACTTTAATTTTTTTAAAGTCTTGTTTTTTGCTCAAAATGTTACTAAAATATATTTTAATAAATTTTTTATGACTCACTGTTGCTTTGTATGGAAGTCTCATATTTTCTTCTGAAATCCTCATACAGTCAACTCTCGATTATATGACCCCAGAAATAACAACCCTCTCGAAGTAACGACCCTTTTTCCAGGAACCGTGGGAAAAGAAAAATAAAAAAAGAAAGAAAAAAAATTGCTTAAAAAATTTTAATTCAAAGAAAATAGCAGAAAAGGTGTTGAATTTATTATGACCACAAATGGTTGCATTTATTTCCCGAAAACTGTACTGCTGCACACTGTGTGTTTGTTCTAAAAATATACGTTGCTGCCCCTCCCTCCATCACGACGCGATGGCCAGCCAGCTGACCCGAATGCCCCTACCTATCCCCCGGCCGGTTGGCGACCCACCCGCTTTTATATGTCATTTATTTCAGCTTTATTACGTTTTCCGTTTTTGTTACCTCAAATCTATTAACTATAATTACCATACTGTCATTTAATGAAGTATACACAGCAAAGTTTATAAATCATATTCTTTTAACAAGTGAAAGCAGGACAGTTCACAATTGGTACTACCAAACATCGGGTGCATGTCTCAGATATGCATGGCAAAGGGCAGTATGACACTTGACAACAGCGTGTCTGATGTGAGTCACTAGCCCACACGTGCGCTTGCGCCCCCACAAGTACGCACACGCAATCGGCTCGACCATAAATAACAGCTGTGGATAAATTTGCATATGTCGGTAAAAAAAAAAATTAAACAGCATTGTGTAGGTTTAAAGTCATTCTGTGAATGTGTTATCCAAGTTTTACTATCAATGATCAGTGTCTTGATGTTTGTAATTATTTAAGTTGGTGAACAAATTGAAACTGAGTATCAAATCCCTCTCCATACACATTGGATAAGTGTGTAAATAACTTGTGCAGAGAGTAGATCCCACAAAGCAAGTAAGATAAAGAGACGAAGCTCAATGTAATTTTACCAGATCCCTTATTTTGGCCTATAAGGTAGGTATTCTTGCCAACCTAAGAGCGTCACATTATTCCGTTTTCAAGTTTTTAATTTTAAACACTTATTCTTGCTAATTATAGTGAACACTTTTTTATTCGACGTAGTTTAACGAGTTTCAACAAGTTCACACATTAGAAATGTAAAACAAGAACTTTAGCAACTAAAAACAATTAATGGTATTGAATACGTGGGTTCGCTAACATAATTATTATATGTATAATTTTTAGTAGTTATTGGGAGAATTTGAAGTTAAAAGCCTTAGAAAATTATTAAGTGGCAAGAAAAATAATTAATGCATAACTATATCGACATGAACCAATGCCTTTATGCCCCTAATTAGTAATTAAACATAACCTCACTCGTGAATACACACGCAAATTAAATATACGACAGTTAAAAACACGAATTACTATCTGAAAATCACAATGCACTACATTAAAGGTCATAGAATATATTGGATTGCAACATATAGGTCCTCGCTGCAAGTGAAGAACCCTCACTTGTTAACACATAACCTCAAACTTTGTGGCATTTCATTGCGCGATTGCAGCTTCTATTCTAGCTAATTGATTGTATACATACCACAGCCTCTAAGGAAGCGTACAGGATGGACTGAGATTGAAATTCTTTATTTGTGGTTCAATAATGAAATTTTAAACAAATCACAACTTATATTTTGCACTTCGCATTTCACTTCCACGTGGCGTCCATTTCTAATGGAAAATACAAAACGAAATCGGCTGGTCAGTTCAGCCAATGTGATGTGTATGATACAACTCGCAATTAAGATATCGGTATTCAGTAAGTAACTCAATATTTGTAATAAAAAAACTTTAAATTCAGAAACAAATATTTCTACAATAATTATTACTTTAAAATATGCTTATATGACAATACAGACAGTGTTAATGACCTCTATGACTGTGTACATACACATTTAGTGTTTTGTTTATGTTTCGTTTGCTGTGACTTGAGACTAGGTGAAATAGTCTTTGTCTAGGGAAAAGGAAAAAAATAATCAACAAGATGGAATACAGCAATATCTTAATGTTTTATTTTGCTTAACATTTTTTGGTCCTCACGGCCCGGATTTAAGGAAGATTGGATTCTATGTATTGTGCCTGTGACACATCTGGATTTCAACATAAGGGTAAAGGCACGATACAAGCAACGTTTTGGATGTACGTTGAAGAAATGAAAATTACAGCAAAGCAGTGATAATCAATACAGTCCACAACACCATTAAAACTTTCAACCGATAAACAATTTCATCAACAAAATGGCAGCAGCAACACCTGAACTTCAATATGTTACATTTTCTCTTCTATCAGCTCAAATTGATGAGGCGAGAGAAATTTATGAGTCAACAAATGAGGACACATCGAAAATCGAAGACTTTGAGATAGTCATGGAGGAAGCAATTGTCAAAAGGAACGAAGTGGTAGCTAACTTTTGTGCACTGTGTGCTAATCCACCTAAAGAGAACCTAAACATTGAAGAGGTTAAACAGCAGTTTGCAGCATATGAAATTGTGTTTAGAGAAATGAAGAAAGCTTACAACAAGTTTCATCAACAACGGTCCCAGCCTAAAAATGAGTTTGAAAGTAGTAATGACCCATTTTGCCATGAAGTGGTACCTGCGGCAGTGCTACGAACTATTCCCTTACCAGTATTCAGTGGCGACCGAGCAGAGTGGACAAGTTTCGCAGAACTCTTCAACTCTGTAGTTGGTCACGTTCCCATCATTGGTAAGGTGAACAAAATTCATTATTTATTTAGTTGCTTGAGTGGAGAGCCACGGAATCTAGTGAGTAACATCCCTGTTATTGAGAAAAACTATGAGGTTATGTGGGATGTACTAGAAAAACGGTACAAGAATGTAAGGCTGACAGCCACCAGGCATGTGCAAAGAATACTCCACCTACCACCTATAAATGATAAATATGATACATCTTTCTCATTATTTCTCAGTACTGTTGAAGAAAATTTGAACGCGTTGAAAGCTTTAGAATTTCCTGTCCACAAATGGGATTTTCTTCTTTTAAATATTTTGCTTGAGAAATTAGACACATCTCTGAGACAATCATTTGAAATGTCACAAGACGAAGATATCCCATCATATACACAATTACTAAAGTTCTTACAGCGTAAATCTTTGGCAGCTGAACAAGCACAGTTACCATTATTTACTAGGTCATCTACAATGAAGTCATCAGCCAGTTACAAACTAACCAATAGCACAAATTACTTCAAGCCAAAATTTGTCAATGTGGGGTCATCATATTCAAATTCTGCACGAACTACACTGGTGTCTATGAGGGATAGTTCAAATGAAAAATATCAGTGTAATATGTGTGATGGGTCACACACACTAAACAGATGCCAACTGTTCTTGGCAATCACACCACAAGAGCGACGAAAACATGTCACTGGAAATAGGTTATGTTTTAATTGCCTCAAGAAAAATCACGCAGCTGCACAATGTAGGTCACGATTTAGATGTCAGCAATGTAAAAAGTTACATCATACTTTACTCCATATTATCAAAGATCACAACATAACCAAATCAGAGAAAACCAAAGAGAACAGTGGCATGGCAGGCTGTGTGAATAATGCAGTGACATTATGTTCATCTCAAGAAGATGCTTTACAAGAAACTACAGTGTTATTGACAACTGCAGTAATCAGGGTCAGAGATAGTACTGGCCAGTTCCAGCAGGTTAGAGCACTACTCGATGGAGCTTCCCAATCATCACTTATTACAGAAGACTGTGTGAAGCGCCTGGGGCTGAAGCTGTTTAATTCAGGTGTCAGTATATCTGGCATTGGAGAGTTGTGTGGTACCAAGGCCCAGGGAGAGGTGGATTGCGAAATTAATTCATCCTACTCCGTGCAATTGAACATGACAATCAAAGCTTTAGTCATAAATAAGATTACCAAGGACTTACCATCTCTAAGAGTAAATTTATCCAAACTAGAACACTTGAGAAACCTGCCACTAGCTGATCCACATTTCAATTCACCAGGAGCAATCGACATGCTCCTCTCAGCGGAAGTTGTTGCAGATGTTATGACTGGTAATAAGGTTGTGGGCAAGCCACATGCCTTCCACACATATTTTGGATGGGTAATTGCTGGGCGAGCCCCAACTGAGCATAATAGCATAGAGGTAATTTCATTGTTGGTGCACACACACCCAACACTGGATAGCATGTTACAGAATTCCCGGGAAGTTGAGGCAGTCCCTTGTAAACAGTTCATGTCAGTTGAAGATCAGCAGTGTGAAGACAGTTTTATGAGCACAAATTATTGTGATGATGGTAAATATGTACTCCAGCTTCCATTCAAAGGTAATGCAATGTCATTGTATAGCCTACATGTAGTTACAACCAGACTACTCTACAGCCTAGACTGGAGTATTAATAAGGTGCCCAAGTTAAAGCATGAATATATTAGTTGTTTTATGAATGAATATGAGTGGCTTGACCATATGACACACACTGGCAAATTGATACCTAATTCCGAAGGTAGCATTAGGCTAACATCAACATCCCATAAACAACCTGTACATTTGATCCCACAAGTGATGGCGAAGGAGGAAAGTGTTTCATCGAAAGTACAAGTAGGTTTTGATGGATCAGCAAAAACTGTTGAATGCTTCTCAATTAACAATTTACTTACGACTACCCCAAAACTCCAAAAAGATATCTGGGACATCATTCTAAATTTCATATTTTGGTACGTTACAATCACAGCAGATGTACACAAAATCTATAAACAGATAAATATTGATCCAGTTGACAGAAAGAACCAGTGTATGTTGTGGCAGCCTGAGGTGAGTTCTCCAGTGCAAGTTTATAAGCTAAGTACGGGGACACATGGATTGGCATCATCGCATTACCAAGTATTAAGGACACTCGCAACGGTTATTGACAGACAAAGGATCTAAGTATCCATTAGCAGCCAGCGACCTACAGCGAGATACCTTCATGGATGGTACAGTCTCAGGGGCTGATGCTCACAAATTGAAACAGCAGCTCATCAAGCTACTGGTGACTGGAGACTTTCTAATCCATAAGTGGTGTTCAAAACATCTGGATTTACTTGAGAACAAAGATAAGATACAGAACACTGCTAGAAACTTTGAAAACACTGAGTCTCTCAAACCTACTAATGTACTAGGGTTGTGCTGGGATCCAGAGAATGACTGCTTCATCTATAATGTTCAGGCACCAGTGACTCCATCATCAAACAAGGTATTCTATCAACCATAGTATGCCTCTATGATCCTTGTGGGTGGTTAACACCTGTAATTGCTACAAGCAAAATCCTACTACAGTTCATATGGACCCAAGAATTTGACTGGGATGATCCCGTCGGAGACGATGTTCAAAACAAGTGGGCTGAGTTCAAGATGACATTAACCCTTCTTTCTGAGGTAAACGTCACCAGTATTATCCCCCTCACGACACCAAAGGTTCAACTTCATGGCTTTTGGGATACTAGTGAATGTGCTTATGCAGCTGTGGTTTATGCCAGGTGTGTAACGAGTGATGGAGATATGCATGTTAATCTACTTTGTGCAACATCGAAGGTGGCATCCCTGAAGAGTCTGACAGTGCCAAATCTGGAGCTATGTACAGACTTGTTGAGTATTTTACGGAAACAGGTTATGAGGTTACATGGAGACATGATATCTAAGCAGGAATGTTATGCATGGACATGTTCAACTGTTGTTTTAACATGCTTACATCTATCACCGCTCCAGTTGTATACCCTTGATGCCAATCAAGTGGCAGATATTTCGAGTGCTATACCAACTAATGCGTGGAAACATGTCCCATGTGAGAGTAATTCTGCTGATGTTGCCCCCAGAGGAGCAACTCCTCGCCAGTTTTTTGCACATAATCTTTGGTTCACGGATCCTCCTTGGCTGTTATCCACACGAGATCATTGGTCAGCTTATCCTGAACTCAGTCAACAGGCCCTGCCGGAGCTGAAGCCACTTGCCACAACCACATTAGTGATTCACCAGAGTGAGGTAAAGCCAGCATGCCTGAAGATAGTCTATACTAACAGTATTTTCCTGACACAAGAAGAATTGCAGGGTGCATTAACAATAGTGATCAAGCATGGTCAGTCATGCCACTTCAAGGCAGAGCTGGTGGACCTATCAAATAACCGCATCTGTTCCAAGAACACAAAATCATTTATGCCATTCCTAGATTCGGATGGGGTTCTCAGGGTGGGCGGCAAACTTAATCATTCATCACTGATGGAAAATGCAAAATACCTAATTATGTTATCTAAGCAAAGTCACCTGTCGAGGTTAATTACTGTACATTACCATTCTCAGAACTTGAATCCTGGACCCACAACGACATTGTACCTTGTTCACAAAGATTTCTGGATTATTTCAGCTCAATGTGTAGTTCGACAGGTGATAATAAAGTGCATTAGGCCAAACCAATCACAGACTCAACCAATGGACACTCCACCAAAAGCTCGATTTGTTCAAGTCAGAGCATTCAACTCTCTGGGAGTGGATTCGGAGGCCATTCATGCAGTGCTTGTAAGATCCAGATAAGGAGCAACTTAACAAGGTGTACATGTGTCTGTTCATTACCACCTTTGAAGTAGAAGACATGTTAAGTAACTTTAATGCATCCTGGTCAAGATGGTGTGGTTTGTGTGGTAACTGTTCGAACACCACATGGACAGTTTGTACGGTAATTGTTCGAACACCACATGGACAGTTTGTACGACCGGTCGCCAAGATTTGCCCTTTCTTATTGAACTAACTTTGCCGTAGTGTCTGGTGCAACAAATAACTGATCTAATAAGTGTTTTAATTTAGTGAACAAGTATAACTTGAAAATGTTCATTTTCGGTGGGCGGTATGTTAATGACCTCTATGACTGTGTACATACACATTTAGTGTTTTGTTTATGTTTCGTTTGCTGTGACTTGAGACTAGGTGAAACAGTCTTTGTCTATGGAAAAGGAAAGAAATAATCAACAAGATGGAATACAGAAATATCTTAATGTTTTATTTTGCTTAACAGACAGCAAGGGTTTAATGTTTTCAATGTTGGTGAAGTCAAAACTACTACCCTATATTTTTTAAGGACCTGATATTCCCTATGAAGCTTCGACCGCCTGGTAGAATCATTATACAAGCAGATTATTTTCACATGGCCAGCCGAATTAGAGAAGTGAAAGAACTGCAAAACAAAGGGAGTAGTGTTATCATCACATTCCATCTGCTGAGCGGAGCGTCAGGAGCTGTGACTAGGTAGTGGTTAAAAGTGGCACAAGCGACACAGTAGCCACGTCATGTATGTTGTTTTTAAACTAACTAGTTTCCAGATAGGTCCTTGCGCACACGTGTGTGTGTGGTCCCTCGCTGCCAAGACAAGGTCCCAGGAGGCAAACAGCTTCATCAATACGTATGTTGTGCCTACTAGAATTACCGTTACTGGCAAAGTCTTAGATGTCAACCATGACATACATTCATTCTATTGAAATATGTTTACTATTTCAATCAACAACATTGTGATGGTGTACCTTGTAAATAGTTCCGAAACGCCGACATTGCTGGCACTTAATTTACGTTGCCGACGATATTTGTGTTTCATTCTCATGAATTCATGCTTGATGTTGAGCTACAGAAAGGTCGTATATGCACGTCCAGAGTATCATTTATTCAAAATACGTCATTCTATTGATCAATAAATTTTACTGTGGATTTCTTGAAAATAACTTCCAAAAATCTATATTGTCTGCAACGTTTTTGCTTAATTTTGAGCCAAAGAAAGGTCATATATCCGCTTCCAGTGTATCTATTTATTCAAAACACTCCAATCTACTGAAAAATATTACTATTTCAATAAACTTCATTGCGGCATTCTTAAAAATAACATCCCAAAATGGACGTTGTGGGCGCAATAATTTACGTTATCGGTAACTTTTACGGTTTATATTGAACTAAGCAAAGGTTGCAGATCCACTTCAATGGCATACTTTTGAAAATAATGCATTTGCTTTTCAAAATAAATGTGTATAATTTTATAAAAACATGTAATTTTTGCGCTAAAGACGAGTGAACGCCGATTCAACGATAAGAAACGGTAAATTTCGACATTTCAGTGGTTGGGGATCGCCAAAAATCTGTCAAAATTCTAATAACGACCCATCCAAAATAAAGACCCTAGTTCCGGGAACCATGCAGGGTCGTTAAATCGGGAGTTGACTTTACTTTGAAGAATAAGACTGTAAAATTTCAGAGAGATTGCATACGGTGTAAGCAAGATGTGACAATTTTTATATAACAATGCAGCTAGCTAAAAAGACCTGGAAACAATGACATGATTAAATTCACTGAGAGTTTGAAAATTTGTAAAATTAAAACTCTGTAAGCTAGAGCAAATAAAATTTTGTAATTCACTTACCTTCAAGAATAGTTGGACTGGAAAAAATCATATCAAAATCTGAAACGTTGGGTGCCGAAGTGGTTGAAATGACCCTGTGTTCTCTAAGTCACAAAAATATTGTCACGTGAAAGATGTAAAATTTAAATACCCTATCCAATCAATAAAAAATATACATCTATACCAATGGAAGTATCTTATCAAAATAAATACATGAGAAGATAGAGACAAACAAAGTGTAAAGAAATGCAATTTTTCCTTGATTATCAATTATTTCGATACTAGCTGGACACGGGGAATCTAGAAGTCAAAGGATCAAAAATCCTATCTCTAATTCTTACGTTTCTTCATTTACATTTTGCAGCATCCTATTAATTTCACTGGAGCAAGATGTGTGTGGCACAAACATCACAGCACAAATTTTCTTAAAAATTCAATTAAGATTAATTGGAGCTTGAAAGGCCATCTGCACAGCATCAGCCAGTTTTTGAGAAGAGAAGATGGTTGTAGTTTAGGCGTTCCTTCAGTTGTCACCATAAAGTTCAGCCAATGATGCATTAAAAAAGTACTGCAGAAGGCAGCAGTTGCATTTGGATTAAAATGTGTTCAAGAAATAAGTTGTACAGGTGTTAATCTACTTGCATACTAGCTTCTGGAACTTTGCTATGATGCATTCAGCAAATAGAAGAAATTATTTTATACTTTTCCCATTTCTTTTAGCAATGTATTGTGCCAATATTCCTCACGTAATTTAACTCACCAGGTGGTGGCTTGTCAAAGACAGTCTTCTGGGTTACTGTAGGTAACATTGAATGAAGTGGTATTACTAAAAATTCATCTGAAACATACAAAGCATAACATTATGTAAGATGACCATAATTACATTATAGAGTATCTGAAGTTAGACAACATTTCAACATTTATACAACCATATTAAAAAACTTCCTAAGAACTAAAGTCTATATGCAAAACCAAATTAGCAGCCAAGGGGTGTGCGAAGCTTCGCATTGTCGAAGTAGAATCAAAGATTTTTGTTCCTTCGACTTTGTTTTCGACCAATAAAAATCTTCGAGTTGAAAGTCGGTCGAAGGTAACCACAATTCACATCAAAACAGAAAATTATTTATGTGGAGCAGGTAATTTTCAGTTTACTTGTAATTGTAGTATTCTGTACACTTCAAAAACTAAAACTCATGGCACAGTGGTGATCTATTTATTTTGTTTACATTCAGCGGCACAATTTCACAAGCCAGAGTCACAATAACCCAAAAAAACTACGCCAACGCTAAGAAAAAGATATCTGTAGCCAGTAAGTACAGTAAAGTACTATTTATTCAGACTTCCAAACACCGGAATAGTCTAAATAACGGACATATTAAAATATTTCCCTACATATTTTACACATCAAACATTTTTTTTGGCTCAATACCACTGTAATTTCTGCTTACCCGCGAATATATATTACGTAAACACAGAACTACGAATCATAGAGAACTGCATACCAGTAGCGCTGCAAGCTTTAGAGTAAAATCAGCATTAAAGTGGTCCCAATCACAAATGATAAAGTCTTAACGGAGTGTCGTGCCGCCATGTTGCTCATTCATCTATGGTGTTGCCAACGATGTTATTGTTTACGTTTCCCGTTCTATACCCCAGCAGCAATTTATTATAACTTTAATCTTAAACTGTAAAGACTGCAGATTCATTTCAATCAGAATTACTATTTTCGGTAATTTTAGTTTTGTCATCAGCGATAATGAACAAAGAAGAATCAGAATAAAGAAATTAACCTCTTGTGCAAAGTGGAAATTTGTGGTTGTAAATATGGCTTCTTCTAGCGGTTGGAAGGGAGTAGGCCTAAAATGTTACGTTTCGTAGGCTGGTGTTTATGTTATATTAAATTAAAGTTGGTTTTCTTCAGATATGTTGACATTTAAGTATTCCGTACTATAATTTTGAGCTTTGGAGGTTATAAATTCACTCAAAACAATTCTCGTTTGTCTTATGCACCCCTGTTTTGAACCCAAAATATCAAAAGAAAATAATTTGTTAGGATACGTGAATAAATACGGTATATTTAAATATTTTTTTCATTACCAATTGTTTGTGATAAATCTTTTTTCTTTGCTGTCAGACTTGGTTCTAGATTAGTGTTAATTGACATAGGCCCATCTAACATCCGGAATTTTTCATTATCCGGACTTGGCTAAGTCCCGGTGAGTCCAGATAAAAGAAACTCTACAAAAAAATCATAAAATAAAACAGAACGGTTATTATTTTTGAAAAAAAGTAAATTCTACAACTTGCTTTCACTTTAGCACTTTTCTTGTGTGGATATTACATAGCTTAAATGTTGGCTACATAGCATTAGTTAGTGACGCGCGCTGTACATATTTTCGACTTTCCTTCGACATTCCTTCACACAATTCAAGACTTGATTCGACTTCGCTTCACATTTAAAAACAGACCTTCGCACATGCCTATCGCATGTGGGAATCGTGCCGGACGATGCTGCTGGCCGGTGGGTTTTCTCGGGGATCTCCCATTTCACCCATACATTCATTCCGGCACTGCTCTACACTCAAATCATATCACCCCCCACCAGCGCTAAAGACCTCGTTGTTAAGCGCTGATCAAATTCTCTCTCACTAATTAGCAGCCATAGAACCAAAAGTAAACTATGACTATGAATACAGACATAAATAACTACAGTAAGTTTACAAAATTCTTGAAAACAGGGGAAGGGAAAAGAGAAGAAAAATAAAGTACATGAAGCCAATTTCTCAATTATCTGCAGCCCCTTAAAATTAGCGCTATTAAAATTTTTTACAGATGTCACAAATGTGTAGAGTATAAAATATATTTGACAGTCTTGATTTTACAACATTATATGAACAAATTAATGGCATTGTGACCTTATTTCAACCAACTTGACTTAATTTTCAATTGACAGCAAATTATTAGGTTTGTAACTAATTTTGGTAACGTTAATGCAGATGATCCAGATTATTTTTACTATAGACAACGTTTGTCCCTTCAATTTATATGGGTAATCAAACTAATCACGAGTTGTTTACAGGTACAGTTTATGATTATTTTAAAATAAGCAGAGCAATACCATTATAAAGTATAGTCCCGCCATAAGGAGGTATTAAAGTCTCAGGTTTAGTCCTCACTATAGCAGTTTCTTCGATTTAACCAAACTGGGCTGATTTTAACTTAATAACAACAAAATTAATAATAATAAAAGAACAAATTTTGCATTCAATCTGTGTTCAATACATTTTTAACAGTAGTAAGTTATAATGTTATTAAATGACTTAAATGGGTTTGCTTGTGCTCTTTATAACAATACCCAAAAAAGTACATTGATCACTACCATGGAAAAATTTTATTTTTCTGAAAAACTGGAAGAATTCGAAAATGTTCAAAGTCAGAAAAACCCAACATTTAAAATGTACTGGTGTTTTAGTAGGCATTACACAACACCCAACTGCATTGGCTTGTTACTTTTTAATAGCACCAGTACTTGATCCAATATCAGGAGAGACATCAAGCTTGGCAGGAGTGCAATCAGACACCTTGAACAAGGTTTCCATCACACTAAGGACTTTTATGTATTTACCGTGCCATGTATCTATATTTAATTAACCACACTGACACTTTGACGCTGACTTATTTCAAGCAATAACATTCTTTATATTGAATCTGCAATTAATTTCGGCATTTTTTTCTCCTAGAAACACAATGTTTGGTCAAAACCATGTTTTTCAGTCTTAAATCGAAAACTGTTAACTTAAACGCAAAATACGTTGAGAAATCTTATGTATAACTAAAAATATTCTTTAAAATGAGACATTGAACTTAAAAATCAAACCACAAATAACCAATTTATGCAGGTTTTAAATATTTTAAACTGCCATATTACCTACATCATAGAAATTTAACACAACAGAATTTAAGGTGCCACAATCAAAATTATTCATCCTATGGTAGTCTTTGACGAAACAAAACTATTCCCAACATTTCTCCACGAAAGTTGCCACGGAGCCCTTTTTTCCTACGTACGCTCCCCTCTAACTGTATGAAAATGTCATTGTAAAAACTGCAAAGTTGTATTTCCCAGATATGAAAGTTGCAATATTCCTCCATTTACGACTATTAAATATACAACGTCGATACAATTTCCGGCACTAAAATACGCCGCCACAATAATAAAATTATACATTTAACCTCGTCAAAAACTATGTTTACAAACACTACGGAACTATGACGTGTGCTAAAATATTTGCCGGAAAAATAAGAATTAAACACTGGTTTCTTTCAGTTCACAAGATTTGATGTGTGTTCTTGAGCAATTACTACACATAAACAGTAAATTGGAAAGCCACTTCAAATTACAACCAGTCTCGTGACTTTTGTTTGCATGAGTCACGACGGCCATTTAGCCAGGAAGACAACTGCAATCGATCGGGTGTATTCGGCAAAGTTCGGGTTACGTTTGTACGATGCGTGAATAATACGGTACTCACTGTAAGTCAGAACTACATACCACATGTTCAGTACCGAAATTATGGGATTTCAGTACCAGATTTCTTTATGAATTAACCAAACGGAGAAAAAAATTGGAAAGCTTGAAAATCGTACAATAATTCACATGAATTGTACAACCGTACATTAAGGCACAAAATCGTACATCGTACGGGAAAATCGTAAGAGCTGGCAGCTATGCAAAATTAACTTGACTGAATCAAAAGTTACGAAAACTACCAACCAGATTAGTGGGAATAAGACAATTTAGACATTTCCTTTCTTTGACATAAAGCAGCATGTTTGTAAGATAGTAAGGCTTGTTAGGATTAAAATAATTACCAGGATTAAAATAATCACCCAAGATTATAAAAGCTTACAGTTATTAAGGAGATCAATTATAGGCAAAGCAATGGCACGTTTTGACTAATATATAACAATATTACTTTCGACACACTATGTTGTACAAATTACAAGAAATTGCCAAAGTAAACAGCATATAATTTTTTTGTAAAATGAATGTTGAAAATGCATGGTGCAACACTTACTCCAATTTTCTGCACTCATTGCAGCCTGAATACATGCCAAAAGTTCAACTAAGATGCCTGTGCTGTAGCACAAGGTACCGTAATTGCAAATTTTACATTTTTAATCAGAGATTTTTAAACAAGCGAAAAATTAAATAATATAATAACACGACTAATGCCAAACCTTATTTATGTTTTTCATTGACACTTTTCTATGTAAGTTTAATTTCTACTTACTAAATTTTTATGTGCAAGGTAAAACTTTGTTGATAATACAGATTTGTTTCTTTGTGTGTAAATGTGTGTATGCACATACACATTTCTAGAATGCTTAAAAAATGCAACATATTAAAAAAAAAAATTTCTGATTGAAGTTTAAACTTTTCGTAGTGTTTTAGAGGGTTTGAAAATGATTTGTATACATAACATTGAACAATATTCCATCAAAATATTTTATTCAAACCTGCTACAGTCTTGCACGAAGAGCAGCAAAATACAATATCAATCTCAAGCAGAACTATAACTCACCCTGTTACACACACATACACAAACACAAAACACACAAACAGAGATACACAGACTTTCGGGATAAAGTGTACCAGTCCAATGAAATATGGCATAGGAAATTCCTCTATCCATGATCCAATTTACTTGTCCACTGTATCTAAACTGGAATTTTCTCGAAGGGATTAAATAAATTAATTAATAAATAAATACTAATGACAATAACAATAATAAAACTCACAATTTTCCAAAGTTACAACAAACCCTTACTGAACTGCTGGAGTATTCTAGCAGCCTCAACAACACAGTACTGCATATAATTATGCTTTAAAAAGTAGATTTGTGTAACAGTGAATTACCTGCCCACTGGACAGGTCCATTAAGGGTGCCGCCTACCCGTGCATAAGAGGCTCAAAAGCGACGGAGCAGTAAGGTCGACCTTGAAGTGTGCATCAAATGCTGCGTCGCCTCAACGATCACAGCGCTGAACTAGCGTGCACGCTTCCTGCTGAACAGTTTTTAATACGGAACATTAATCGGTGACCATATAACTTTATTGGTGGAAAGTCTGCAACTTAATTCAGTGAAGGTCAAAATTTGAGTTTCACATACATCCGGTTAGTACATTTTGAAGTACAGAAGTCTGAAAAGGTCATTTTTAGCCATGTTGGAGGGCTTAGAAACAATACTTTAATGAGTGTGGCATCTTAACAATGTGGTTCCGACCTTGCCTGAAATTTGTTTTCTTTTCGTACATTGGCACAATGGGCACACATGGAATATTTTCGTAGAAAAAAACCTGTTTACGAACACACTACAACGCATTTGAAGCATGGGGTAGGTGGCCGCCTTAATATATTGCCTGTCTCAGACAGGCAGGAGGTGTTAAAATTGAAACCTGTGCACGCATGCATGTACCCACATACCAGTGGCGGTGCGTAAGGCCGTGCTCTCGTGCTGTAGCACTGAGTAAACTTTTACAAAGTTATTGCGTACTTAATTTTATTAAATTTCAGGTAATATGACACAATTTATACTTCTAACCTTTCTTTATAATAGATCGACTGTTTTGCGCTAAGTTTTATAGGCGGACGGAATTTTCTCAAGTAATTTCGCTCATGTAAGCCGCCCTTTTCTATGGTGTAAACCTGGCTCGGTGCTCCCACGGACTAGCGCACGGTTGTCACTCCTCTTTCCTACCCTCTGTCCTAGCCTGAGGCGTAGAGAGATGCGGGAACCTCGCCTTTATCAACACCTGCTCCGTGCAATGAGCAGAGTAGCCCTGCTATCTACTGCGCAAGCGCGCGACAGTTACGTCAGCGCGTGGACAATGATGGCCGCTCGCGTCGCGCACGTGGTTGTACATTGCTGACTGGTAAACAAAGTAATTTTCGGTGTCGCATGGATGTGTAGCTGATTTAGAATAACTTTTATGAATAGTACGTTACTATGTATTATTATTGTAGGTTGTGGGCGTCAGTGACGTGATACTGTGCATAAATAACGAACTGCAGTAGAATCTATGTTATTAGTCTTTGGCTCAATGGATACATTACCGACGCTTTATGATGGGATAATTTGGTAACTCAAATTTTACAATATTGATTAATTTTTGTGAAAATTTTGTGTTGCTTGACGGTAAGTGGAAAATTATTTTAAGGTTTGTGTATGTGTTGATTTTCGAGTGGACAAGCACATGAAACCTCAAGTTTTCATAATCGAAGGAGTTATTAAGTTATAGTTTTCGGAATAGTTATTTAATCGTATCAAAATGATATGCCGATGCGGGGCTGAACATATGCGTAGGTCTACTTCGCGTGTGTTATAAAATTGTGTCTGCATTTAGACAAGCTGAACTCTAATGTAGTCTTAAGACGTCTCATTTGCGATATTGTTGGCATTTTATCTACTAGTCAGGTTCACATTAATCGTGAGGAAACACAGAGGGAACGCAGTAAGAACAAATGTATAGAAACTGAGATTGTAAGACACTAACTTGCTGTTAGTGGTATTCATTGCTTGTGTATTTAGCGAGTACCTATACATTGTAGATAACATCTTTAAGTTGAAAATTTTTTACAACACATTTTATTGGCTACATTACTGCTTGCCATGAAACGCAATGCAATTTCTCAATACATGTAAAGCAAAAGTCCTATACCTTTGAGTTAAACATATGATTATTAACAGGGAAAGAAATTATAGCGATTTAGTGGGGAAGGGGGTGAAGGACATTACATTCAGAGCACTGAGCAAAAAACATTGACCGGCCGCCACTGCCACATACACAAACATACAAACAAAAAATACTGTATTTACTTAAATAATTGCCACATTTTTTAAACCAAGTTTTCGGCCTACTGTTTTTACAAAAAATTATCAAAAAAATTTTCCTTCAAAATTTGTTTTGGTGTAAAATAAAATGAAATGTACAAATTTTTCCGTATTTACTTGTCTATAGCATGACCTTTTCTCCAAAACTAGGAGAAAATATTTAAAGGGTGCAAAGTAAACATGAAAAAAGACCTGGGAACCTCGTAAATCCATTCATATTTGTAACTAATTATTGTGTTGCCTAATGAAAGAGACAGGAGCTGCCATTACTCAGGTTTTATAAAATACTTCTTTTAACTTTTCAAAATAAGGATGTGGCCAATATGCAAGTAAATATGGTAAGTGGCTCGTGATTATTGAGCACTTTTTAAGACTACCATGTCTAGAATAATAATTAAAAAATATTAGTTATTGTGATTTCAGCCATTAAAGTTTGGTCCTGTATAATCTAGACACTCCGATTGTTACTTTGGTTGCTTCATTTAAACAGAAAAGTTAGCAATAAACAATAAATTATCTGCAAGGATAAAATAAACACAGATTTCCAAAGTTCTCATTTTATTCCCGAAACACCATTATACTGAAACAGCAAAATAATAATAATAATAATAATAATAATAATAATAATAATAATAATAATAATAATAATAATAATAATAATAATGCTGTAACACTGGCAAAGAAAATATAATAATTAGAAATAAAGTATTTGTTTACAAAAATTAATTTCATAATTGACCCAAAGTGTGTGGAAGAAAGATACAGGGTTTCAACAACTTTTCTCAAACAAAACCATAATTCCCTGAGCATGATATAGCTTTTGGCTATGGGACCCAAAAATGTTTACTCTAAATTGATGTTTCGTTAAATCCAACTTTATACTTTCTTACCACTCTCCCCCAACAAAAAGTAATCCTCTGGCATGTTTCGTCGGAAATGGAGGCAGTTTTAAGAAAGTATGATAGCCCACAACAACATACTGCAGTTACCATAAACAGGTAAAGCCGCTGCCATAAAAGAAAAGAAATTGGGCGAAAAAAACTTTAAGAACTGTCAAAGGAACACTCGTCGAATGCGCACCCGGTGAGTTAGGCCACCTGCACGCACGATTCATGAACACGTAAGAAGTGATGCTAAACACCGCCGAATCGTCCTTCTTTTAGTCTCTCTTCCGCTCTTCCAAAAAAAAATTTAACAAATAAAAAAACTTAAAAGCAATGAAAACTGAAGTAAAAGTACGCGAGATAACGATAAAATAATAAACAAATACGGGCAGCTGTGGGCATTGTAACTTGCAGGCTGCCGCGCTCGTGAAACAAACTGGTTGCTTCTCGCTAAAATTACATTGCAATCAAGCGTTTTTTAGCATCAGCAAAATGTATTATTTACGTTAATAAATCAGTTGTAAAAAGTCTGCATAAATAATATAATAACATATGTCTTTTTATAGATACGCTGGTTTTATTATGGGACGTGACAGAAATGAATCACGCTGGACACTAATGCATTCTATCGGTAAAAGAATTAATCGGTATAGCACGCTGCACGGTAGCGCATTCTGACGGAGACGCGAAGCACTATCTGGGAATAGCACCCGTGCTGTCTGCTTCTGCGTTGTGAGGCCTGGATAGCTAGACGCACGTTTGCTCGCCAGCCGCCTGGATGAAGATCTAGGTGCGCATTGGCCACGCATGCGCAGCTGAAAGTCAGTCACGCCTACGGCCAAAGATTTCAACAAAATTTTATGATTTTTTTTTTGTGTTTCTTGACGGATTTTTAACTCTATCTACGGAGAAAAATGAATATACTGCAGCCAGTAAACATAATTTTAATTGACTTACACTACACTTCGTATTTTATTTGACCAAAGTTACTTATTTATTTCATACAGTTTTGGTTATTTTTTTATAGTTCCTAAAAATACTTTTGTTAAATCGCTGTTTTGTTGTTCCCGAGTTCGTTAAATCGGGGCTCTAATCTAGTTTGTAATTTGTTATGTTAAATAAATTTAATTGATAGATTTTAAATAGGTAATGAATGCCCCAGACTGTTAGCTTTGTTTCTCTTTGGAGGGTTAGTACACATCCAGTAGTATTATTTTTGTTTATTTTTTTGTAAACCTCTGTATTTAATTTTCTTTAATTTTCGTGTTTAGTTTTTCGTTAGTTTAGTTCATTACCACCAGTGGGTGATTTGCTTTTTTTTTTATCGTCATTGTAGATAATCTCTGACCCAAAAATAGCTTTACCGGCTCACACGCGATGATTTGAATGCGTATACGGCCTACACGTATGGGCGGAAACCAATTTTGTAGAGTTCAAAAGATGTCCGAAAAGAAAGGTTACAGAATACAGCCCACGGTGCTATCTGTACACGTTACATTTTCAACTCCCGAACTTCACTTCATAAAGTATTTTGGGCTGCAACCCCGTGCACGTCCGGTCTGGATCGCGTCACGATTTGTTCTAACATGGCGGAGGCAAAACATTCCAGAACGAAGGGCGAAGGGGCGCCATACGCCTTGCTCTCATTGGCTGGTTCTCGGTGGCGTGACCCTCGTCATTCATTCAATTATCTAGAACCCTCTAGGGCACAACTAGAAACTATGGATTAAAAAATAAATGGCGCGAAAACTCCCGCGGAAAAAACCGGAACACGAAAAGAAAAACTAAACTACTGCCTCCTACCAAGGCCACCTGGCCATAACGACAAACATTACACCCTATCTAGAATATACAGGAATAAATAATTGCGTCCTTACTCTCTCTTTCTGGAATGGAGACCACTGAAATAAAATTACAATTTTAAACATTATGTTAGAAAAATTACCATCACATAATATATTAATTCACCAAATAAAAACCCTTGTACTGCAGTGCTACATAGTGATCAAAATAGCATCGGTGCCACCAAGGGTATAATGACTTTAGCACCCAGAACTTTATTCTATCTGTGTTAGTTGATCCTGCATGAACAAAAATGAAAATTAATATTTTGCGATGGAATCGGTAATTGTTTCTGACATATATCTTTCCTCTAGTTTCGGAATCGTAATCTCAGTAGTCCTGGAAGAAAGACTTTAAAGTTCTACTGATAATTACCAAGTTACCTACCCGGAGCAATATAATTAATTTTACGTACTAGTGGTGTTAAATATTGGTGACACCAGTTCTAAATCTTTTAAAATTATTCTTACTGCTCATTTAACATACATGTTTTGCAAACATTATTTAGTTTTTTTTTTTTTATTTCTGTGCCAAAGAGATTTATTTTAGGAACTTGGATGTGATAATAACTTCATTTTATGATCTCATAAATCAGCATATTCTAGATTTCTTCCTTTAGGTTCTGTTTTCATAAATTAAATTACTAGTAAACCAATTCAGCATTTAATATCTAGTACATACCAAAGTAGAATGAAATTATATTTAACAGTAACATTCAGTGGAAAATTCCGAAAAATATTAATTTGTTAAATTACTACGAAAACCAATATTTTTTAATAATTTTATGAACAGTTATTGTAGACTACTGGTTCAAAATTAACCACAAGAACAAGTACAGTAGAAGCTGATATTTTTACCAATCTAAGGTAATACATTTAGTTTCATTTTATACCCATTTTTTCTGGTCCTGCGCAAAACTCTTGCAGCATAACTTTTCCTTTCCACTTTTCTACTACTGTACTTACATCTACTTTACGTGTTTTCATTTGTTATTTTTACATTACAAATTTCTCTCTTCTTACACTTTCCTGCATTCTGTGACTTTTCCAATGCGGAGGAAAAAAAGTCTATGTGCATTGTTCTAATCACAGGCAGATTTAGAAATGTATTTTGGGGTAATACCAGCCATCTCAAAAGTGTAGTTGTTTACTGTTAAAGAACATTAAAAATAACATACATACAAGTAAGACATATTAAATGTACTTGGATCATCATGGAACAAAAACTATAGTTTCCTTGAGGCGACTGGACATATTTCGGCTATATAATGTTGAACACAATTTGGGAGGGGGAGGGGGCTTCAGCCCGGCAGCCCCCCCCCCCCTTAAATTCGCCACTGGTTCTAATGACTATTGCTATAGTAAGTTGTGAAATTTTCTCAAATGATCTTGTACATAATTTTTACTGGTATCATTTACCTGGAGGATATCCTCTCTCTTCAGTAAGCATACCCTCCAGAGTTGAAATTTCATTCCAACCTGGGAGGAAGACCAAAATTGCACCTTCTGCTTCATTGTCACAGATGTGACGTATCAGTTGCTCTATCAGATCAACATTGATTTCTTCTGATGAAAATTTTTCCAAAGAATCGAGAACATGGTCAGAATATTTATGTTGTGACCTCAAAGTCCTATACAAAGAACACACAGAGAAGAACACCTGTACAACCAAAGTGTACAATGAGATGGGGAAAAAGTAAAAATATGAATGGACACAAAAATAAGACTAAAATTTTACCAGTTATTATTACCCTCAACTGTAGTGAGCATAATAGTAAATGAAATCACAATATAAAATACATGAATTCTTCACAAAAAATTCAAAGCTAATACATACTGTATATTGAAAATGTAAAATTTTTGCGTAGTTACCACCCTTTAGATACTAAGCTCCTATTCCTGGACAGGATCTTCACCTGTCCTTTGTGGGTAACCACAATGCCCTACGGTATGCAACAAAAAAAAAACAATTTTTTCATTACCTACAAAACCAAAATCCAAATTTACACCAGTTGTTAAAATTTTCACCCAATTTATTCAAGTATCACGAAATGTTGAAATGTCAGTAACAAGATATTTTAACAAGCCAAAGCTAAATAAAAAATTATACGAAATAAACAACTTAGCCGGTGACATTCAAACAGACTGGATGCTGCGGAAATCAGCTGTTTTTTGCACAAATAATCACTTGCCTCTCGCACAGCTTCGTGCCTTGGTATGCTCTTCACAGTATTATTTTTACCTTCCTCTAAAATGTTCGCACTCCAGCAATTATTAATGTTTGTGTTAAAATTGTTTTCTGTGCTGTCCACTTCTAATTTGTTATAATTTTGTTACTGTGTTGTTTCTGTATGTGAATTTTTAATTGTGTAGTCTTCTTCTCTATCAAGGTCCTACAGGTATTTTGTGTGTGTGTTGAGGGGGGGGGGGGGACTTAAAATGTGAAATTAAAAAATAAACATTAAATGTGTTTTTGCCAATTTATTCCAATCATGCCCCTCAACATAAAACTAAAATCTTGGGCTAAGCACAACCAAAAAAATCTGAGCATGGGCTGAAATATCCTCCACTGCATGCAGGTTAGTACTCTTACATGAATTATTAAACAATTGTGCTACAAAGTCTGTCAAACCATAACATTATCTTGTAGAAGATTTGTTTAATTTTTACATGACATGACCACCCAATATTCTGCCCCAAAGATGCGGTTAAACAAGGGTGGCAGCAAATATGTAACATCCTAGACATACTACATACGCCGCCTGCTGCAAGGTACTGCGAAACGTCAGAACGAGTTATCAACACTACATGTCTCCAGCTCGGAAGCCAAGACCACATGCCTTAAAATTGTAGTTTGTAATGAAGAAATAAAATTAATAAGATTTGCGCAACAGCCACCAACTACAAAGAACTGCAGTTGATACAAATATGGTGGATTTGTACCAAATAACACTTCTAGTTGCTCTTAAGATTGCTGGTGGTGGAAAGGCGGAGGGGGGGGGGAAGAAGAAGTCATGATATACATATATTTACCTCACATATGGTATAATATAGTTTTCAAACTGATTTCTTTTCTTGATGAGAGCCTCTTCATCTCGTGCACTTTTATTTCCTTGGTACGGTTGAGAAAATTTCCTAAACCTAAACTAAAGGAGCGATAAACATTGCAAAATATTAACAAATGAAACCCAGAGATATTATAGAACACACACACTAACTACAGCAATCTTCTTCAGTACAAATCTCAAAGGACATAATTTTTTTGCAAAAAAGGTTTACCTGCCCATCTTCAAAGCAACACTTCAGGCATACATACACACATTTTATGAATGAACTGTAGCTAGATAAGAACTAGAGAGAACATAGAATAGTAGTATTGTTTGTCTAATCACAGATCAACGTAAAATAATTTGACTGTTAAAATCTATATGGAAAAAACTACATGTATTATCCCAGTTCATTAGCCTTGAAAACTGATATTCAAAATGTTTCTCAACTTCTTCAATAAAACTTACTGTATTTACCAACTTAACACCTGCACATGTTTTCTCAAATAATTAAATTGAAAAGTTGAGGTGAATGTCATAGACTTAACATTATTATTATTTTTTAAAAAATAAAAATACAACTGCTGGAAAGGTTAGTTATGATGCAAATTTAGAAATGAAACACTTCACTGTCAGATTGTAGCTCATCAGCTGTAAATACGCAACACCTGTATTACTTTCAGCCAATCCCTGTGCTGTGCATACCGTTTGTGCAGCACGCTGGCAAGTGCAAAATTTAGTGTACTTGGCCTGCGTTAGACCATACCGAGCTGCACCAAGCCGGCGTGCACTTAGTAGCCTAGGATAATGGCTTTGTGTTGGGAAATTTTAATGACAAGCTAAACTTTCGCCAGTTGTTAAGACCCAATTACACGTACATTTCCCTAAAATTTCCCACCTCTTCCCTTTGTGCTTTCCTCCCATACCCTCTTTAAACAACCTATATGCAGGCTTTGTGACTATCATTCGTATCTCCGTTACCAATCACATTAACCAAAATAAATTTTTTGTCTCTTGATTTATGAGCTTTAAAAAAATGTACTTACCTATTCGCTAAGATTGTAACTTAAATAGATAAATGCTGAAATTTGCAAGTTGTTGCTGATTGAAATTAAGTTTACTGCAGTTTTTTTCACTTCAGCATTTTTATTTACGAAAATTTGACTATACTCTTCTGATAAGTTTCAGAACTCTTCTTTCGCTTTCCAACGGTATGTGTATTTATATACTTACAGGGAGGGAGATTTACCCATACACCACCCACCCCCATATAAGACCACACCCCACATTTTCAACACACTAAAAAAATTACTATACAGTTCCAATGTAATCACCATTTTTTCAAAAAGTAATTAAGTAACATTAAATAGTACGTGAATAAAACATGTGAGCAACAGACTAAGAACTAAATTACGCCCCAAAAGTACATACTGTACTCAGCCCCGTGTAACGTGTTGGATGTAGCAATGTTGAAAGCTCTAAACTGGCTGCACTGCACATGAAACCTCTGCAGCGGCTGCAGCGTGTACTGCTGGCATTGCATACTTACTGCTTATGAGCCACAATCTGATAATCAGGGTTTCTCATTTATTCTTCCATTATAACAAATCCTTCCAGCGGTCTGCAATATTAGATAAACCCAACTGTCCCAGGCCTCATTTAAACAAAAACCTTGATTTCCGTGTATGATCCGCACCCTGTACTTTCAATTTTGCTCTAGAGAAAAAAATTAATGGGGTGGCATATGAGTAAATACGATTTTTTTGGCAACCAAATTCTAACTTTTTTTACATCACTAGAGAAACAAATTCATGAGCTGCAAAAAATATTAAATTTATATCTGAGAGTGGTTTCAAAATCTGACAATAGCTACAAGGTTTTTAACAAAAAAGAATAATTAAATGTTTACGTTCCAAGAAAATTGTTTATACAATAATATTATAGCACATACCGAGGTAAAACATAAAACAAAGATTACGTATCATTATACACAAACTGTACATTATATATCACACACACACACAAAGCCTACATACTGTCCACGTGCCAGCTGAGTTCCTGGCATGTATGCATTTTTTGTCCTAAGCGTCATTAAACGCTACAGTAACATTATAGCAAACACATCCTAACTAAAGACGTTACTAAAGATAGCATGCGCGTTGACATACTATCCCCATTGTTCTATTATTTATACATTGGCAGACGAAAAACACATACCTGCCAGGGACTCAGAGCTGGCACACGGACAGTACAACTTCCCCACATACAAAAGCATAAGCAAACACATACATAGTTCAAAAGGTGAGAGAAATTCAAATATTTATTCAGATTAATTACCCTGTCATTTGTAAAACATCCTCCAGGTAAAGCTCTTCCACAGGATATGTGAATCCAGGGATATCAATGCTAGGACAGTTGTAAAAATATTTTGAGAAACATTCAGCATTCAAAGTGGCACTCATTAGAATCACTTTCAAATCAGGCCTCTGAAAAAAAAAAAAATTAAATAACTACTTGCTTGTAAGTAACCTCCAAAAACACTTGGAAGGATATGGTGCCACAGTTTCTTAAATGTTCGGAAAGGAAAGTTTTTAAATTAGACATAAATCCCAAACATATTTGCAATTACGTACTCGGGTTGTGTGAATGTGACATACTTCCCACAAAACAAACACGAAATTCTTTTCAAATTAATTCAGCCTTGACGAAAGCTAAACAAAATTACTAAAATTAAAAATAATATGTTTTTAATTTGGATTATAACTGAATCTGAATGTTATCATTTTTGTGCCCTTCCACATATATAAAAACTAATCTTTTATAAAACTGAATCTGATGATATGCTATCAGTACACAACTCACTATATTTTAGCAGTATAGAACCCACCTGTGTGAAAATTGTACTCTTAATCAGAATACCGGAAATTAAAAATCTAAAACATTCATGTATAGCACCCATGGCAAAAAAAAAAAAAAAAAATGTTATACGTATTAAGATCATGCCTCAAACATTAAGACAAACAATTTAGCTACCAAAATGATTTTTACCAATTTACATTTTTCTAAATCAAATAAGTAAATAATTCATATGTCAAATATGAGTGAGGCAGAGTGGAGTGTCTGCTTCAGCACTTAACCTCTAGCGCGTAACACATGCTGCAGAGCGAAATGTCACCCACAACATTTACTCTTTGGCCATGTCCTGAGGAGAGTTCGGCCATGGCTGCCAGACCACTTCCGAAGTGATGGCTTGTATCAACGAACTTGCATTCTACCTATGTTGTGTGATTAATGAACACTGACATTTTTACTGTGTTAACTTATTTTTAAATTTATTCCAATAAATTTCATACATGGTATTTTTAATACCTCCAATTGGCAATGAAATCTATGACAACTCAAAAACATAATTCTCTAATTTGTTGTGTGTGCTCCTAAGGGGTAACATGGTAGCAGCAATATTTATTTATATGTACCAACATTTTTTTAATGTACATTATGAATATGTATGTATACTTCTTCTGTTTTATAGCCGAAGAAGATAATTTTTAAAATGTTAACGTGATTTTGTTATGAAACCACAATTATGGTCTGTGCCTATTGGAATAGCACCTTTCCAATGGACAGCTTGGCCAGAAATGTCAGAACAGATTGCATGCTGGGAGAATCAGCTGTTTTTGCACATACAATCGCTTGTTTGCCGTAAGAGAGAATGCATTAGCATGTTTGTTACATGATTTATACAAAACTGTCAAACATTTATATATAACAACAGTTCTTTGACGAGATACAAAGTGCCATAATGTTCTGTGACTTTAAAATACATATAAATAATTGCATCAGAAAATCTGTCACTTTGCTTTCATGCTCACTATAATTTATTTCTGTCTGTTTTATTATGCATTTATTAATTAAAACCAGCGTGCACAGTTCTTTGGGGAATTGTTATATTTCAAAACAGTGTATTATAGCGCAAATCACTTACTATTACAAGGTAATTTGTAGGCCTCGGCATACTTCTTTTAGCCTTGCATGGGAATAGGCTTACAAGTAAGTTAATATTTTTTAACAATTCAAGGATTTTGAAGAAACCGTAGGCCTGTTTATGAAATTAATAGTTGTATTATATTAGAATCACATATTTTTTGAGAGCCAATGTAGGCCTACATTTCTAATCTTACGTTTATGTCCTCCCAGATTATTGCGGCAAGTCAATGGGTATGTAGAGTGGTTTGATACCACTTGTGTATAAATGAGAAATAACATTCCAAAGTCACTTACAAACTTATTTAAGTAGAGAGATAATTTAGTTAGATTATACACTGTTGTGGTTTTGTGCTTAAATTTGTTTTTTCCTCCTTGTTGAGGTAACTGTGAGATGAATTTCAGGTTTTACCATGCAGAACTAACCTAGGACAATTAGGAGAAAATTAATTAAAATAACTAGTGTAGTTTATTGATATTACGTTGATTGGCTAGGTATTACATTGTTTATTTACTGGTCATACGTTCGTGTGGGTACATACATTTTTATAAGCCTAAATTAATTTGGTTTCTTTGCTTAAGTTAGGCCTAAACATTTTGTTAATTTCTCGGAAATGTGTTAATAACATATATCCATGTGAATTTTCCAGAACATTTAAGGAGTATTACAGTTCAATGTTCAATGAAACTAATGCTATCAATCATCAAATGATCTAGTTGAGAGTTTTTTATATACTGTTAACTATGCTCCCATATGCATAGGCCATAAGCCTACTTCATTTTCTGTAGCTTTCACATGCTAACACTAATTTCAGGGCATTTCGTTTATTTTAGGGAAGTGGTTAGTATGTAAACAATTTGTTTCTAAGTGTAGACTAATGAAGCAAGATTCTTGCTGTATGGAAACCCACATTGTGACGGCCTGACGGGAGAAGGTTCATTGTAGGCGTACTCATTTTTTTTTAGACAATGTTTCTATTGATATGTTGCATTTATTACAGAAGAAAATAAGAACCAACCTTGTCCTACTGGAAACACTGTTTGGTATAATAATTGTGTGTGTTTATCATAATAAATATGCAGCTAAATTATCATCTCTTGTTAACAGTGACACAATTGATTTAGCTTCATAGTTGTTTTATTATTTAATATGATCTATGACATACAAATTTTAAAAATGCCTGCAGTTGCAGTATACTAAAAAAACAGTAATTTTTCGACTCCGAATATATTGAAAAAGTGTTAATTACTGAATAGAAACTCTACCCATATACAGTAATCGTATACGTTTTTTGGCGCCGTTTGTGCAAAATCAGCTGTTACTACCCATGATTCAGTGTGCTAATGCTACTGCCCAAGTCGTCCATCAAAACAAAATGAACTTCAGTAAGGTATCTAACAATAATTTAACTCTTAATATTTTGCTTACTAACAAATTTTGACAACTGAAATTCTTATCGAAATATAAATGAAAAGTGGCAAAAATTTGATTTCGGTTTCGGTATACCAAACCAATCACACAACCTTATACATTATTAATTCTTATTTGGTCAAAGAAACATCTAATTTAGGGTAAAAGAAAATCTGGTTCACTATGACATCAGAACCTCCAATTACAGTACTGAACATCAAAAATATAACTGCACATTTTTAATTGGAGCTAACATTTCTTTGTAAGCACAGCATTAAAGAGTGTTACACACAAATTTACACAAGGACAAAAGTTAGGAGAGGAATCAACCATTGCCTACGTTCAAGAATTAGGCCTGCACTTGCCTGGAGCAATTTTGGGGAAGCATTAGAAACAGAAATAAGGATGGCTAAAAATGGGAACCAAACCTGGGTCCTCCCAAGTAAGATTCCTACGTGTTACCATTGCTCCACCTCATTCAGTAAATTTATTTTAAATTCTGTTCTGAAACATCCACCAGGTAAACTTATGGCATATTCCAATAGACTACAATGGAGTGCTCACTCGGTGCGCACCTTAAACTGAAAAAGTGTGGTTGTTACATGATTGCTCGCAACAAGGTCGTATTGTGTATGACGTAACAACTGGAACATGCCGCACTTTCATTGCAAAACATTTGTGACAACAAACAATTTTTCAACACAAAATTTGTCATACCAAGACATTACTAAAAAGCTGAAATGCAGGTTCACGACATTTGCGAAGTTATTTTTTTCTCCGGTTTTTCTTTTTCTTTTTTTTTTTTGATCAAGAACTAAAAGTAGTTAAGTTCACGAACAACTCCTCGTTACTAACATTATCGTCATTGTATTAACAAAGATTATTACCAAGATAACCTCTGTATTTTCACTTTATATAGTCTGTTTTACATCATATAATAATAATTTACTTATTGTTTACATGTAACAGGTTGTCGCAATACTTGCACTCAAATAACCACATTGTCTTAAGAGACAGTGCAATAAAACTTGCCCGGGGTGCACACTATGAGTGCAAGTCACCATTTGAACACAAAAAGTCACTGCACTCAGCGAGTGCAGGTGGGGGTGGAGTCTGGAACTAATGATATTCACTCAGTGCGCACTGAGTTCAGACAAGTGTAGTCATTGGAATATGCTATTAGTACTGTAAATTGCTTTTATGTCCTAACAATAACTTATTCTGTATACAAAAATGATACATAACAGAGTAATGACATGACAAAAACAGTTGCAGCAAAACACTAGTACAAACATTCAGACGGAGCACATGAAAAAAACTTAAAGCTTAAAAATAAACACATCTTAAGGAGAAAGGAAAAAGGAATGAAAACATAGAAAAAGTAAATAAAGTGTAAGGGGGGGTACTGAGGGCCAAAGTATCGCACCCGGGATACAGATTTTATGAATAGGAACCCATAGGCAATTTGTGTACCTGAAGGATAACATTAAATGAGGCCCTATGATGGAGCAGAGTCAGAATAATATGGGTAGGGAAAATAGCAAAATGCTGAAGAAAACTCAGTCACTGGCCAATGACATTGTCCGGCACGAGTACCTCGTGCGAAAATCCAAGACCGACGATGGAAAAATAAGAAAGAGAGGAAAGGTAGGTAGATAAAGGGGGGTCAGTACCTCCTATCATTGAATGATGGTACTTCTGCATTAAATTTGGCATACAGATGTTCTATAATGTTTTATCCTTTGACAAGGCAGAAGGAATAGTTTCTTACAGTCTGTCTCACGAAAGAATTCCATTTTTTGACAGTTTTGAAGGCTATCGTGTGTACCAATTTCTGCAGAAAATTACTTTTAATTTATATAAATTGCACAGTTTGAGACCCAGCTACGTGTGTTTGTGCAAAAGTTATTTGTGGCAGAGGAAAACACTGCTTATTTCATGAAAACAACTCACAACATAAATGCAATCACAACTGTCAAAAAGTGGAATTCTTATATGAGACAGACTATACGTTGTACAGTATACAGTTGGTATTGCTAGACTACTATTGTTTATACTCTGTGTCTCATCACCTGTACAAAAAAAAACTTTCTACATCCGGAAGATTGCCAGTCAAAAACTAATAACTATAGTGAAGGTGTAACAATTTAATAACGCTGAAGAAGGTAATATCTGTGCCATGTCAGAAGTAATATTTCTGTAAATCTCATTGTATGAAACTTGCAGAAAAAAAGTTAAGAATTCGAAGATAGCAGGTACAGATCCCTCTTAAGCATCCAAATTGTGAACAAAATGTTTGTGATGTGTTAAGTAAAAACTTTGTACTAATAATAAATATTCACCTTTATTTCCATCAAACTGCACATATTTATATCCTGAAATTGAACACTGTTTACTTTTAGAGTTTACTTTAGATGTGTCAGCTTATTTCGGGCAGTACAATATGACAACCTTAAGTAGTGTAGTATGTATTCCTAAAATAAAAATCAACTTACCTGAAGGAAGAAATCAAAGAAAAAATATGCAGGTACAGTGGAGCACTCTGTATCCCTAATTCTACTATTCGAAACTTCGATTATCCAGGTGCAGAAAAATACGCAGAGCTGACTAAAAATACAATTCCAATTGTCAGCGCTAACTCATATACAAATAACGCTACTTGCCAAAGGTTGTGGGGTAGCAGAGTGTTATCTTGGTTAGTATCCATTAAGATGTGCTAGCAATGCAATGTGAGACTAGCTGCTGATAATGTCTACCACATGCAAACTTCCTCAGGTTGGCAGGAAGTTTGTTGGCAATGAGTCAAGCAGCAGCAGACAAAGGGAAGTTTTATCGGTAAAAGAAGGCAGAGATACTAAAAAACTAGATGGCAGCGTGTCTGTTAAACATCTCAGTTTATCTTATGATGTCAGCATACACAACGCATTTAAAGGGTGCCGCTTCCTGCGTGCTTGAGACTTAGAAGCGACCAAATTAATATGGCAACCTTTGAAGGGTGCAACAAATGCAGCATTGTCACAAGCCAAGCACTGAACTAGCACATAAGATTCTTTCCGATTTATTTTTACTATAGGACACAAAGTGGTAACCAAACAATTTTATTGGTGATAAGTCTGTAGGAAAGTCCAGTGTACTTTACTGTATGACTTCCGCATACATCTGGTTAGAATGGCAGCCTGTAAGGACTGACTTTAGCTACGTTGGAGGATTTAAAAACAGTGTTTTTAATGATCATGTTGGCTTAACAATGACACTTTGCCCATGTTCAAAGTTTTTCTTTTAGTACACTGGCACAATGGGTGCATGAAGAATGATTTCATTACAAACGTATTTAAGAACTTCTATAAACACTTTAAAAGAGCATGGTAGGAGGATTAGAAAATTGGTGTGCACGTCAGACGTTATCCTTTGTGTTTATCTCGTTCCGAGGCTGCTCACTCTCACTTATGCATCACCTAGCTCCAGTGTGTTCTTGGCAAGGTCACTGCCAACACCGGTTGCAGCTATCACCATGCGCCACCCTACTCAGCCCAACCTCTTCATGAAACATGAATGCAAAGTTCTATAATGAATACGTTTAATATTTGTGACCTATCAGCATCGTGGCAAATCATTCAACGTATTATTTTAATTTGCTCTGTTCGTAAATTTTGACAGAAAAAATTAACCTGTTGAGCACCATAAAAATACTGGTAGATAATTTTGGTTGTCAAGCATAACTCCTGTTATTCAAAAATTTCTGTTACTCTAAATGGTTCAGATCCCAGCCATTATCAATACAGAATGATCTACTGCATAAAAAAAATAAAGTTTCAATATTATCTCATAACTTAACATAATAGTGGTAATGTTAATACTAAAACCCAACCTTAGTGGCAAATAATTTATTACACATTTACTAAAATACTAAATAGCAAAATGTAAATTTCTTACTTTCTCACAAATTTTGTTAGAAGGAAACCAATCACTGTGGGATAGCATATTTTTTAATGTTTTAAACTATATTAATTGCCAGAAAATATTTATTTAAAATTCAGCATCACAAAAATCAAAGTGCAAAAATTTTTACTGTAGTGATGCCTAGAGTAAGAGACCCTAAAAATTTGCAGGTTCAACGATCTGCCACTTGGCATCCACAGTCCTTGGTTATCGTTCAAACTAAGTGGCCACTTGCATATGTGAAAACGTAGTGCGAAGTCATAGTGTGTTTTCTTGCAGGATTGCTATTGGTTCACAGTCCTGAAGGAAAATTTCGATAAATTGTGACCCATTAAGTGTCTATCACGTACAAGAGTTTGAAATCTACTTCCTTCAAGTGAATCAGCAATATTTCTGAGTCTCGTGTAAGTGCTAATTAGAAAACAACAGCAATTATAGATACATATAACTGTAATGACGCTGTCCTAATAATGTATAAATATAAAAATAAATTCCACTAAGAAATGTTATACCGTCGATTCCAGACTATCCGCACTAATGAAGAGGGTCGATTCCTCGGACAATCCAAAATCGTGGAAAATATACTTTTACTCTGCAGCCCAAACACTGAACCCAGAATCGTGATATTTTTGTGTGTAGTTTCCTTAAGGTCGTAGGCGAGCACTAAAAAGGGATTTTTCGAAATTCTACCTCTAAGGGGGTGAAAAGGAGAGAAGTGTATTTCCGAAGAAACTTCGATAGAGCTCTGAACCAGGCGACCTATCATTGTGATTTTTACTTTAATGGGAAAAACATAAAAATGCATAGTATTAACCAATTAAGGAGTCATCATAATTCAACATTTAAGGAGGTAAAAAGACTTTGAATGTGTTTCTGATTAATTATCGATTGAATCCTTCTGGATAGAGAGTTGGTTCTCAATTCAAAATGTTGCTTGCTCAAATATCCAAAAAGTTGTTTTAGAATTTTTGAAATTCGACCACCAAGCAGGATAAACGGGGAAAATGTATTTTTATGAATTGTCCATAGAACTGGAACACAATTGGCTATCACAGTGATTTTTAATTCAATTAGTTACGTATACAAATGACTCACAGGACTCCATGACACTTCGAAATTATTGAATTAAGAGGGTTAAAATACGTGAAGTGTGTTTTCAATTATTCTTCAATATCTATCGAACCAATTGAAAAATAGAAGTGCTCTTTGG
>PNEQ01000507.1:20909-31954 GCA_003012365.1 Medauroidea extradentata | reverse complement strand
AAAAAAAAAAAAAAAAAAAAAAAAAAAAAAAAAAAAAAAAAAAAAAAAAAAAAAAAAAGTGTATTCACAGTCAACATATAATGATGATTAGGTAACTGGCCGCAAAAAGGTTTTAAAGATTTTTAAAAATTCTAACTCTCAGCACTGTACAGGGGTTATATGTTATTTTTAATGAATGATCGATTTTGCTCCTACTGAACAAGCCATAGTCATGGTTTTCACTTCACTTGGATACTTGAAAAAATATTTAAGGCGTGAAATTAAGATTTTTCGAAATTCAACACCTAAATGAGCGAAAAGATAGAACATTTGTTTTATATCAGCTGACGATACTTACCTAATCCGTATGAGATACTGAGGTGTTGTTCGCGTCAGAACGATACGTAAGTAGGCCTACCTAAAAAAAGTAATGCAAGTTTTTTATTTTATAAGATACCGTATTTACGCGCATAATTTGCGCCATCGCGTAATTTGTGCACCCTAACTTTTTGCCATCATTTGATGAATTTAAAAAAATCTGCATAATTTGTGCGGCAGGTTTTTCGCGCTGCGGGAGATGAAATATGTGCAGCGCGCACTCAGTGTAATTCAGTTTCGCTGCCTTCTCGTCAAAACATGTGCGCTGTCAAGCTAGACGTGCCTAGCAAGCGGACGAGGTAGTCACTACAGTCTGCACCACTTCCTGCTTCTCCTCTCCCGCCCCTACTTGTTATCTGTTGTCTCCATCTCATGCGTTGTCCCTTGCTAAGCTACAGAATGTAAGGTCACACTGCAGATGTATTGGTGAGTCACTGCGCTGTTGCCAGCTCACTGCGCAGTACACAGGTGCCAGTTCTATGAGATGCGCTGCACTACAGCTTGGCTAACCATCAAGCGGCGCTGGCGAGTGGAATTTTAATGTTGTTTACGCAATGTTAATGGCAAATTAAACCCTAAAGAAATTACCGTATTTACCCAGGTAACACCCGCCCTCGTGTAAGACCCTCACCACACCATTTCAACATGCTCTCAAGGAAAAAATTTTTTTTACAATATTAAGTTCTAATTTAACTGCAGTTTGCATAAAACTGTAACGAAATAAAATGAAACATGAATTAAATGAAAGATGTAACCGTCTTATTATTTTATTAAGAATAAAATGATGCCCCAGACGTAAATATTGCTCAGCTCCGACGATGTGTCACTGTCAGTAAATAACAATCAAACAATGGCGAGTAGGCGGCGATCTGAACTCTGTAGACAGCAGTCTGTAACTATATAAAGAGCGCGCTGAGGACTAATGAGTTTTTTTTTCCCCACAACATTTAGTGCCAATTCAATTTCCCTTTGAATATAAACGTAATTATATTAAATTAAATATTAATTTAATTAAAAATGTAGAGCCCCACGTATCAAAATTATGGTGAGCCGGACCGGCAGCAAGATGAATGCTCCACTCCGCGGCATCGTATTCGTATACTGCACTCTGTCGGTTGCAGTCTGTAACTAAACAGCGCGCTGTACAGTGGCTCATTCTGGCGGAACAACGAAACACTACTATTCCATCTAGTTGTCCGCGCTTGCACACGCCGTGCTGTGAGTGCCTAGATCCTCAGTCCTCACTCTGAGTCTGAAGAAGAAGGATCTAGGCGCACAATTGCCATTATCATTGTTCGCCCGGTTAAAACGTAAAATCCAGATGTTTATAGAATCAAACTTTACATCAGGCATAAAAGAATAATGAGCGTAATTTTACCAAATACAATAACAAATGGAGGAATGTAATAGAGGAGTAGTGTGGTTGTAATATGTAAATCCTTTCAGGAGTTTGCAAAATATGAAAAACCCAACTTTTTAGGAATTTTCCGTGTATGACCCGCACCCCGACTTTTCGATAAGGATTATGCGAAAAAAGGTGCGGGTGGTACGTGGGTAAATACGGTAATTGGACAAAATGAGAGTAAATACGGGCATGTTTCAGTTCTTTCCCGATCATAAAATCACTCATAAAATTTTTTTTTGAAATTCGCGCATATTTTGCACACCCCGATTTTTCAGTTAAAATTTTTGGATAAAAATTGCGCAAATTATGCGAGTAAATACGGTAACTTAATAAAAACTTTGTTTGTAAACTTTCAAGGCAGACGATCCGAAAAGGAAGTACGACTAACAAGCATTACACCGGAGTTTCGTTCAAACCTACAGTTCTATCGTTTTTATACAACCTCTATAAGCCTAGGATATAAATATAATATTGACGATATGCGGCGCAGCTGTTTGTAGCTCCGGTCCATTGTTCCGTAAGTTCTTGGCTTAAATTCCATTAAATCTTTGCAAATGTATACATCCGACACACAAAACTGCGAGACAGATTACATTAGTGCAACTTGGAAAATGTATTATGCAATCCACTATCCACTAAAGTTTCTCGACAGCAACATCCCACATATATCATCTCACTAACCTCAAGGTTGGGGCACAAAATAAGTTTATATTTCTGCAAACCAAGTATGTTATTAAGGGCACCATCACCAATGGTTTTTCTCAGGGGAAATCAGTCTTCATACCATGTAAACTGAGTACTTCATTCGGTTACCATCTTACATTTAGGAGTCTGTAATTACCCCATAACGTCAGCTTTGATGGGACTAAAAGTCAGGTCCAGGCGAAGTTGCTGTTAGTGGCAGGGACAAACTTAAGACTGCTTTTCATTTGGACATTATAGCTACTTATCCTGCCACAAAGTTAACTCGACTAGCAGCATTTGTCATTCTACACTTGATGACCGAACTACCTATCTGGTGTACAAAGAGGTATCTGCTCTGAGTAATACACACGATAAAGCCACGGGCGCACTGCTAGTATGTGTGTGTGTGTGTGTGTATATATATATAAAGTGTGGGTGTATGTTTACATATATATATATATATATATATATATATATATATATATATATATATATATATATATATATATATATAAAATAAACACACACACATGCATTTACATACTAGAGATGTGACACTTGATTCTTAAGCAAACGATGGAATAGAAGATTGAAACACATTGATTATGTTGCATGTAGATACTCCGAACAAAACCCTTTCAAAGTAAAAATTAATTAAATAACTGAACCGTTGAAATTACTTTGGTAAAGTAGTCGGAAATAGTGAAAAATGAAAATACGTAGTTCCAAAAAAGATGTGGGAGTCGAACAACAACGAAAAAACTATACCATATTCAACACATGAGATACAATAGAAAATTTTTGCTGCCGAGGTCGTTAAGTATAATCACACAATAAGAATTCAGTTTGATTAGTTATACAGTTTCCAAAGTCGGGCGTTTGTTCTTTAAAATATACAAAATCATATCTGGCCATATTATTTTTATAAATCATTCAAAACACACTACCTACCACTGCCATGCTACATAAGAAGATAGCAACGGCAACAGTAATGATGCACTTGGCGAACTGATGCATTATTGTCTTGATAATAAAATCAGCTTCAAACGCTTACGTAAATATTTAAACCAAATATGATACACCAAGTAAGAACTTTAATTCTTTATTATATAAACGGTTTTGCGAAAAATATTTAATAACAGAATCCTTTAAATATTTACTTGCAGGTATACTATTGGCTATACTGAATTTTCAGGCATACATAATAGTTCAGATATAGCCTAAAATTTTTACTTAATTTATTTTCTCGTTATTATTCTTGAACTTGAAGCTCGATTTTAAATACCTTTTTTTTTCTGCTAACCTTTGTCTATAAACAAATTTATTCCACAAAGAAATTTGATGAGACATAATAACAAGTTGTAAAACAAAGTGGACGTTGAAAGTATTAATGTCTTTTGTGGTTGCGTTATCAGTGAAATTTATTTATTTATTGTTTCTAGGTTTAACGTAACCTTTCATCTTATGTCTCAGGATCATAATTGGACATTCTTACACCCTAACTACCTAAACAACCCCCCCTCCCTTTTTTGTTTTTAAATTAGGATACATTACAGTCTTCCAGGCAGATGTTTTTAAAGGGGGTTTGCAGCAATATTTTTGAGGATTCATAATTTCTAGACATAGCATAATTTAACAATTCTTAAGTCTTCTTACAAGTTTTACTATAGTAATTAGTAGAGCTGAGCAAACCTTTGTTTTCAAGTTTCGCACCGAACCGAGCCGAACTAAGGTGTAAAAAAAAAAAAAAAAAAAACTTAACCGGACCTAATGCAAAAAAATATTCTTACAAACTTAAACAAACCCATGAAATATATATTTTTTTTTATTTAAAGTTTTTTTTTTTTTTTAAATTTAGCTCAAGCATAACTTTTAAAAGTACATTATATAATCATGAAAATAACTACAGCATAAGATTAAGCATTTTGCATTATAGTACTGTTATGCAAACTTAAAAGTACTGTATGAAGAAGTTCATTTTAAATTTATAACATGTTACCTTCTTTTTATGGCATTTGAATTACTTGATTTGAAAGAAAAAGTTTACAATACATTACAAACTACTGCTGTGTGGGATACCTTCAAAATGTAATGAAGTTGAAGGAAATGATGAAATATTGCTAGAAGAAAAGCTAACTGCTGTTTGCTAGGTGGACGGACGCTGTCCACCGGACGAAACTTTAGAAATTTTTTGCTGTGGTTGTGGACCTGGATCATTCTCATCTTTTTGCAGTTTGAACCAACACTTCCGCCAACTCATCGCAGATACCGTACGATCTAATAAGTCTGCAAAATGTAGCACTGCGTACTCAATGAAAAAACACAACAAACAACCGTGTACAACGATAGGCAGCCACGCAAGTTATGAGTGTTGTAAAAAAATACTTTACAGTACACCATACAGTAAAAAAAACATAAATATTGTGTTTTATTACGCTGTCTTTACTAGTGTACGACATATAAATTCGGGAAAGTGAATCACGTTAGTTATCTATTACAATTAGTAACAAATTTTATATTCTTATAGCATTTTTTAAGTTTTATAAACAGAAGCATAGCTGCCAACCTCAAGGATTTAGAAATAGTACAATTTTCAAAATGAGTAAAACTGTACGTAAACGAGTCGCGGCATTTCACCTGTTGTGCATATGTAAATGCCGTCAAACTAAAACACTTTGGCTATTTTTTAAATAAAATATTACACTGTCAACATGTCAATATGTTGCATGCAAAATAAATTTAGAACATGTTGAATAATTAATAAAATTGGCTAAAATTTTGACTAATATTCATATGTTGAGTTCATGGCTAAAATTGCATGGCCTCCCTGGGGCAATTATAAAGAAAACAAACTTAACAGGGCGTATTTTACAGCAGGCTTACTTTGTTCTACCATCATAAATACTGCTCACAATTTTAATATTCATACAAATCCAAACAAACCCAGTAGATGTAGTTTTGGTTTCTGCAAGTTTACAAACTTTACCGATTTTAATACATCAATAGATAGGCCCCTACATTACAATTTCTGGTAACACAGCTTTTAAATTCTCTTTCACAGTTCCATAAATGCACGAAAAATTCTTAACAGTTTGGCAACTGTATGAACACGCCAGTGTAAAAACTGCGAAGTTGTATTTCGCAGATATGAAAGTTGTAATATTCCTACGTTTTACGACTATTAAATATGCGACGTCGATACATTTACCGGCACTAAAATACGCCGCCACAATGACAAAATGATACATTTAACCTTGCCAAAAACCATGTTTACAAACACTACGAAACTATGACGTGCGCTTCAATATTTGCTGGGAAAATAAGAATTAAACGATTGTTTCTTTCAGTTCACAAGATTTAATGCGTTTTCTTGAGCAATTACTACACGGAAACGGTAAATTGGGAAGCTAAATCAAATTAAAACAGTCTCGTGACTTTTGTTTACATGAGTCACGATGGTTATTTAGCCAGGAAGATAACTGCAATCGATCAGGTGTGTTCGGCAAAGTTCGGGTTACGATCGTACGATGTGTGAATAATACGGTACTCTGTAGTGAATAATATAGTACACTGGCTATAAATAAAGCACGATAGTCCCGAAACTACAGTATTACAGTTCTCTTTACTATATACATTACTGTAAGTCAGATCTACATAAATGTTCGATACCGAAATTATGGGATTTCAGTACCAGATTTCTTTATAAATGACCAGACCGGAGAAAATATTGGAAAGCTTGAAAATTGTACAATAATTCACATGAATCATACAACCATACAATAGGGCACAAAATTGTACATTGTATGGGAAAATTGTAAGAGTTGGCAGCTATGCAGAAGTTAGCAGACGCAACTGCAAATAACTTAAGTTGGTAGCCATTAAATCACCACACGTGGTCGCCATACTGCGATCATTGTCTATGGTATATTTACTTTTACCATGTTTACGTTTAGGACCGACTGCAGAATTATATTCAATAAAGAATTAATTTAAAACAGCAAGTAGCACAATAAATTATGTCAGACTTCTTTTCGTTACATTTTTTTTCCTTAAGTGTTTTCATCCGCTCGTATGATAGGCAAGATAACTTAAGTTTGTGTAGGTAGGTCACGACATAACCCTATTTATTTTATGCCGTAAAATAAGGAAATTGAATCACAGATGTTTGAAGTGAAGTTTACAAAATTTTAACTTAATTGATTCACGTAGGTACGTTTGCCCGATCCATAGTAGATTCATACGCAGACGCAGATATATTTCGGACACACAAACATAAAGATATTTCGAGTTTCAAGATTGTGATGCTAATTATCCTGTAAGTCGTAATGTGTTTCTTGTATTTTTATTGTGTCGTAGTATATCAGTACAAAAACTTATTATTTTTAATATTGAACGTTTGGTTTTTCAAACATTTTTTTAAGAAGTTTCAAACAGAACCAAATCCTTAGGTTTGGTTCGGTTCAGTTCAAAATTTTCGAACTTCGCCCAGCACTATTAATTAGTTTTGAACTAGTAACCACATTGGATTAGGTAACGATCAGTTTTTTCGAGAGAGTGGTTACAGTGATTATGCTACCACCACCAGTCAATACCCATTTCCCAAAAGTTATGGAATATGCTATGTCATATCATAAAACCTTAAAACAACTATGTAATGCCAGTTAACCTTTAATATCTCAAAAAACAAAGGGTTCAATCTCCCCTAAATATAATTAGAAAGGACACAGGAAATTGATTATTTTTGGGTTGCACAAGCATGTACACATCATCTGCACGCTCTCATCCTATGAGGTCAATTTATTCGGGACTGCTGACAACAGTTAACCTGGATGCTGAAGAAACTTCAGCCCCTGAAGTTAAATCTTATCTACAGGAACCTTTGCTCTCTGCTTCATCTAGTGTTCTGGCCTTTTGGAAAACAAAACAAGAATTTATAAGGCTGCGAATCTTAGCAAGGAAGTATTTGTCAACCCCAGCAGCAACTGTCTCTTCAGAACATCTCTTTAGCACTGCAGGGCTGATCACAGACAAAAAACGGAATTGTTTACATCCTTGTGTTCTTAAAGTTAAATCTTTGAATTTTTTTATTTTTTTTATATACCAAGTTCAGTTTTAGTGTTACTGTCATTGAGGTATAATTTTTAAAAATTAAAGCCATTAAGTAAAATAAGAATATTGTGAAAGTATTTCAAGTTTTCTATATTCAGTTGCAATTGACACAGTTTATGAATTCTTTGTTGTGAAACACAAAATCGAGAATCAGTTTCTATCTAAGAATAGAGGTAGGAATCGAATTGGGAATCAGAACAGAGGAATCTGAGGTATTTTAACATATGTACAGGATGTTCCGGGAGTAGACGTCAATAAAGAGGCGGGTGATAGAAGGACCCAACACCTACCAAATAAACTAAACTTGTATAATCCGATTCGCAGCCATCTAAAAGTTATGAATTTTTAAAGAAAATTTGGCTGTACTCTACCTTGAACTAAACATTTACTAATGGTGGAAAAGTAATGGTCCATGTGGAACGAAATTTGTTTACTTCAAAGGTGTTTAGTGTCGTCACATTTTAAAACACTTTCACGTCACTTGAGAGTACAGCTTCGTGGTGTAAAAAAATTCACTTTCACAAAAGTTGTGTTTCATTTGAAAAGATGCTTCCAGTTTGCACGAGGTAAAAAAATATTAATGGGTCACAAAAATGATCACCCACCATTGGAAAAACTACCCCACAGTGTTACCAATTAATTAGTTAAAAGCAATATTTTATATTAACAAACATTGACGCAGTAAATGTGAAAACATAATGTAATGCAGCAGATTCACACAATGTAAAAATCAGCAATAAGGTTGAAATTAGTATGTGAGTAAATAATTAAAGGTAACTTAATTGAAATAAAATTATTACACACAGTTTGAAATTATTTAACTGTATTTTGAATGAAATATGTTTAATTTGTGAGGATAAAATTAAATATTATTAACAAAACTGGTAATAGTGATTTAATTAAACAAATTTGATAATATTGAACTGGAAAATTAAGAAAAATGAATTACAACACCAGATTCCCTTACATAGTTGCTGCTTCATATTCACAGCAGCCGTGATTATGTAGAGGCTAGTGTGCTCACCTCCCATCACAGCAAACTGGGTGTAATTCCTAAATAGCCTCAGAAGCATATTTTCTGCATATGGGAATTGTGGCTAATACATGAAGATGGCCTGGGAGCTGGTCCTTTCGTGTAACCTTGTTTTTCGTTCCAGTACCACTCCATGTTCACATTATTCACTATAATGGTGGTGGGGTGAACGTGAGGGTATTACAGAATTTAAAAAATGAGGTGTTAAAGAGTCGATGAGAATGACATGAGGTGAAGGACAACACAACAAACATGCCTGAACCAAGATGTGAACTGGGGACCCCTCGCACCACGGACCGACTCTTTACCGACTGCGCTACGAGGGCCGGCACCTTCATCGGCTTACAAGACATTGCTGTCAAGAGCTGCACAAATCTTTCCATTACAATCCTTTTGTTTCCTACAGACCAAGATCTTGTATTGTTTCTAAACTTGAAAATACATGTTTGTATTTGTATCACATGATCTGCTGCAGTACATGTTGGTGATTGTACTCAACTGTACATCCTAGATGTACCACATATTAACAAACAGTCTGTATGTAAAGATGTGGTATTGTTAATAAAATGCCGAGAATATGCTTGTGAGGCTATACAGGAATTACACCCAGTTCGATATGATGTGAGGCAAGTGCACTAGCTTCTACATGATCGTGGCCGCTGTGAATATGAAGCAGCAACAATGTAAGGGTATCTGGTGATGTAATTAGTTTATCTTAACTTTCTAGTTCGATAATATAAATTTTGTTTAATGAAATAACTTACTATTACCGTTCTAATTAATACCATTTCATTTTATCCTCAAAAATTAAACATATTACATTTAAAATACAGTTTAATAATTTCAAACACTGAGTAATAATTTTATTTCAATAAAGTTATGCTTAATTATTTACTCACATACTAATTTCAACCTTATTGCTAATTTTTACATTATGTGAATCTGCTGCATTATGTTATGTTTTCACATTTACTTCATTGACGTTTGTTAATTTAAAATATTGGTTTTTACTAATTAATTGGTAACACTATGGGGTAGTTTTCCCAATGGCTGGTGATCATTTATGTGACTCATTAATATTTTTTTACCTCGTGCAAACTGGAGGCATCTTTCAGAACCAAACACAACTTTTGTGAAAGTGATTTTTTTACACCACGAAGCTGTAGTCTCAGTGATGTGTAATGTGTTATAAAATGTGAAGTATACAAATTTTGTTCCACATGGTCACATGGACCATTACTTTTTTCACCATCAGTAAATGTTTAGTTCAAGGTAGAGTACAGCCAAATATTCTTTAAAAATTCATAACTTTTAGACGGTTGCAAATCTGAATATATAAGTTTGATTTATTTGGTAGGTCTTGGGCCCCTCTATCAAACACCTCTTTATAAACGTCTACTCCTTGGAACATTGTGTGTGTGTGTGTGTGTGTGTGTGTGTCTGTGTGTGTGTGTGTGTCTGTGTGTGCGATGTGTGTGTGCATGTGTGTGTGTGCGTGCGATGTGTGTGTAAATATAATACGTTCAAATAAATTATAAACGTCTACTCCTGGAACATCCTGCGTGTGCATGTGTGTGTGTGTGTGTGTGTGTGTGTGTGTGTATATATATATATATATATATATATATATATATATATATATATATATATATATATATATGTAATATGTTCAAATAAATGAACACATTTAACAAAATTTACATAGTTAAATAACACGAAACTGTATCAGTATATAAAATTAATATAAACATACCTTTGGTATAACATCCTTGAGGATGGCCAAAACAAAGTCACAAAAAACATCTCTCTCGTGTATTTCATCCAATATTAAATGTGATATAGTTCTCAGTCCTGGATCAGATCGCATGAACTGCATCAGCATCCCAGTGGTACAATACAAGAGTGACCCATTTGGACGAGGTAGATTCCTGTATGAAAAAAAGGTGTTCTATTCAGATTTCTATACAGCAATAGCTTTTTTTTTATTATTTTTTAATCATAAAAGTAAAATCATTGTCTTCAATTCTCTAGTTATTTGAAAGGAAAGAAAATGTGTGTTATTGATATAATTTTGTCTAATAGTCACTTAAATTTGATTAGAATTACTTAAATAAATGCTGCACACTGTTTTGAAGACTGTATCATACAGCAAGGTATTTGATCACATTATTTTTATATGTAGCATTTTTCATTTACGTAAACTGAAGAAAAAAACTTTTCAGCAACATTTTTGGGGCAGCCTGTAGCTTGCCTGCACGGATATAGGCCATTCGGAATAAAGTGAACACTAAAGATTTAACCTTTGAAAAAAATCACTAGCCGTTACTGCATATAAGCCAACATTAACAACAGTTACATTATTGTTTGTATGGTTGGTAGCGAATAACTGCATGTAGTCCCGTGTATTTTCTTATTTGAATACAGCATTAGTGAAACAACATCAATTGCAAACGACCT
>PNEQ01000507.1:0-19909 GCA_003012365.1 Medauroidea extradentata | reverse complement strand
ATTTATAACTAAGATTACTACTGAGTATAGCACATATTCAACACACATGCATTTAATGAGTACATATTGTAGCTAAAATTTATCGGAGCACTGTAACGTAAATGTAAACATTGTACAAGCTTATGTAAATAAAAGCACGTGGCAATGTTGATGTTTACATGTAGCGGAAAGATATAAACTGGCAGAAAATAGAAATTAAGCAGGGCTTTTTTGAGTGCTCACTTTATTCCGAATCACCTATAACAGAGAACAGCAATGATACCAAGGTGACAATGTATCTGTGAATTTTGCAACTTTGAATCGGCTGTGTTTGGCTCCCAATGGGAAATGCAAAGCAACGCTAGGAGCAGCACTGTCGCACCTTGCAGACTGCCGGAATGGTGATAGAAACGTATTTTTCGTATACATGGCAAAGGAAACGCGAGTTTATTTTCACTGTTTAGGGCTCGTGCGGATAAATGCAGGCTTAAATTAATGTATATAACACTAATATTGAACACGACGAACTATTCAATACATAATATATAATAAATTATTTAATATATCCCATATTATTCATTGAAGTGTGCATTAGAAGAGACGCTGAATAAATCCGCATGGCGAGAGCGTAGCAGTAAACGATCTTGTTATGCAGAAAATACAACTTATAAGAAAAAAATTTAATATAATCTTTTTGGAAAACTACAAAATTTAATAAAAGTTTGTGCGCACGAAAACTGTCCGTTTAGAATGCTTATAGGTTACATAATGCTTGAAGGTTAGTTCATGCTGCTGTTACAACATATATTAATATTATCGTTATTACAAGTAGACTAAGTCTTTATATAAAAATGGGATAGTATGAGCTTGTAATTTTAACATTACTAGATATTTACGGAACGTTCCGCAAACGTAGCTTCGGAAAATTTTTTGTAACATTTTCTTTGTAGGAAAAAAAACCTACTTTTCAAAAATAAACATAAAACGGAATATTATTTTTAATAAGACACGTATGCTAAGTTTGTATTTTAACGCTTACAAATGAATAGACACGTCTACGACTACATAATTTCAACAATTTAGTATTCAATAAATGGACGAGGTTAGTCTTAACCTCGTTAGTTCTAAATAAACTAGTTATAATGAAAGAAATGTGTTTACTACAATACATACAGAAATTGGAAAAGAAAATACAAATAGGTAATACAGAATTAGTTTGGAGAATACTGTTTATAATATGAATACAATTAGATTGGCAGAAGTTGCGATGTGTGAAAATGACAACACTCATAACTATATTTTTACACTGTTACCTATCGACAGTGCTCTTTATATACATATAGAAACATATTTTTAATAAAACTCTTATTTTTACAATGAGGAACAGTATTTTTGCCACTTAGTATTTATTTATAGGCATTAAATAGCTTCGCTACACACGTGTACAATATAGTGTCTGCAGTCGGTATCACCATTCTGAAGGTTCAGAAGTTCACCACCAGATGTCAGCCACTTTGCTTTGCATTTCCCATCTTGAGAGGCTGGCAACTGCATGGCGTGAAAAGGAGAGTAAACCAAAATGGTACAAAACAAAATAACTAAAGAAACATCCTCTTTTTTTATGTGTAGTGCTTTATTTTTCTCCTCCCTAGTTGTGCAGCACTTTCTTCCCACATCCTCTTTTATTCTGCCCAGCTGGGCTATACTGTCACCCACCCACAATACATAAGAAAGATAATATAAAAAGAAAGGCCTTGGCATGTATGCTGTTGCCAAATTTACTTCCTGTTCTCACTGCCTTCTCTGAGTTATAATCGGAATAATTAGATTTGGCTAAATTATTATAAGAATTAATGTGGAAGTTACAACTTGAAACTATTTAAATGGCATTGCCGACTTGCTGTATGTTTATGAACATAGAACACAGAATAACTACACACATTAGTTATATTTCTTTACAGTGCTATTACCTTTGCTGACAAAACATGTATGAAAAAGTAATTATAAAGTATGCAATTTTATTTCTTTCAATTTTACTCCAACTTCATAATTTTCATAACACAATGGTCACATCCCAGTTTTCGAAACAAAACTTCGGTAAAAATTATGAGCTGAAATGTGATAAAATTCAGTAAATTAACACTTTGACCAGAGAACTTATTCGACTAATGGACCCACTTGACCAGAAAACTCATAAAATTGTTTACTGAAATTTGCAGGAATTTCAAGCTGAAATAAAAAAACAGAAAAAGAACAATTCTACAACATAGTTTTTGTCAACATGTTGCCAGCCGTATGCATACCTGGTATAGTATCTTATAATTCTGTAATATAAAAAATTTAGTTTCTGTGCTAAAGATAACACAGAAGGAAAGCAGCATTCTGTCAAAGTATGATAAGTTTATACTCTGACATTCAAAACCTTCAAACGTTCACTATACTTTCCTGAGTTAATTTGTGTACCAAGCCTTCTTGTGATTTTGTGGCCACAGGAAACATTTACAAACATTTAACGTCTGGAGCTCTGGTGATGTACACTTGAAGTATGAAACAGAGAGGGAATGTAAGGCCATAAAAATGAGAGTACTTATAACACCAACCCCCTCCCTAACATAGGCGTACATGTGCACAGGGGGTACAAGGGGTGCAGTTACACCCCCAATGGGGATATTACCTATTTTTAATTTTTTTTTATTTAAAAGTACACTAGACCCCCGATTTTACGAACTCTGGATTTAACGACGGTAGCGATTTTACGAATACTGTCTCAGGAACCCCCAAAAAAATTCTAACAAATTACATTGATAATGATTTTAAAATGTATTATTTAATTCACAGCACTGATGAGTTGTGGAGTTGCAGTTATTACTTGACACATCACAATATTAAAAATAAAACGAAAATAGTGGAAATCCGATAAAAATGCAGCAGTGACAGTTTTAAAACCACGCTGCCGCCGCGCCTGTGCCAAGGCCGGCCTACTCTCTCCGTCACTACGACGTATTAGGAACTAAATGGAGGCCGTACTATCAAAACATCATTCTGCGCAAAAGCTCATAAAACTCTAGTACGTCCTCCTTCTAGGCTATTTCTCTCCGTCTCCATGTCGTATTTCTCTCGTGTCTAGCCGAATGTATTTACATTCTTACACGAACCCCACAAAGATAATAGCGTGAAAATATTTTTTCTTTTCTGGGTTAACACAGCACGTACTTAAAACAATTAACGTGACGCATAATTTGCTTGAACAGTGCTTTACTGCGTGCGTGTCGTAAATTGTGCATTCCACAACAGAAAACGATGACCGCGCTACCTATCAACAAGTGTAGAAACATTGGTCTGCACCATTTGTATGTCAAACTTTGGAAATAAATTAGACGTTCATGTACCGCGTAGTCCCGGAATTCCTAATTCATTTTTACGTAACATACTAGCTGTGATAGCAATTATGTACTTGCAACCACTTAGCCACGTAACTATAAACAATTTTTGGTAAGAACGTTAAAAAGTGGCATTTTCGGCTGATTGAACGTCGGTACATGCTACAGTGCTGCTATCTATCCGCCATCTTGTGAACATTCGTACACTTGCGCTATCTGTCCACCCTGCACGCTACTTCCAGCTATGTTCGCGTACAATATTCCATTTACAGTATCAAACATCAAGGAATTGTTTTAATGCTACTTTTAATTAATGCCGAAGGTATATATAACAGTGGAATGAATTAATACATCTGCCTTATTCTTCGTACTTTGATGAATAATTTACATGGGCATTCTGCCTGGTAGAAATGAATGATTTTGCACCTGCGAGAATGCACTCGGGAGCTCGGTTTTCTCATTTATTGGGGGAACAAGAGTTGTGGTCATATCTACTGTTCAGCTCTGTTATTTTAAGACGTTTGTCTATTGACGTTAATTTATATTTGAACTATCACTTGCTTATTTTTCCGTTAAACGCTACGGAAGTCTGCCAATTCGCTCGCGAGAAGGCACTCGGGATCACGGTTTTATCTTTTTTTTGGAGATAAGAGTTGGTCATACGTATTGTTCAGAGGTGTTCTTTTGATCGCAAGACGTCTGCTTATTGACATAAATTTATATTTCAAATATCACTTACTTTTCCGTTAATCGCTACGGAAGTCGGGCTTTTCGCTCGAGAGAAAACATTTGGAATCTCGCCTTTTCTCATTTCTTGGTGACAAGAGTCAGTTGTATTTACTGCTCAACGGTAAGCTTTTGATCATAAGACGTCTCGCTACCGATATATGTTTCGGTTATTAAAGTAATTAATTTCTCGCAAAACTCTACGGAAGTCGGGGTGCAACTCGAGGCACTTTGCAAAAAAATTCAATTTTAAAATTTTAGGAGGGAGGAGTGGGGGGGGGGGGGGGGCAAATAGGTTGCTATCAATTTTACGAAGGTAGTGATTTTACGAATGTGATGACAGGAACTGTGAGTTTTCGTAAAATCGGGAGTCTAGTGTATGATTAATTTAATGAATATCTGTACCACACTTTATTTATGTCGGTATAACCAGAGAAAAACGTTAATAGAGTGTTTATTTTGGCTCAGTAAAAACTAGTACCGCCATGTTAATGTCCCTGTGACCTCATTGGACTTCTTATTGCATGTCTATTTACTCATAACTGTACAGCTACAGTACTTACATTTGGTTCGTGAAATTGCATTAAATCCAGTTGTTTGTACGGTAAGAACTACTAGTATTGCAGGGACTCCGAATAGTTATAATTGTCTATTGTAGCTCCTTAATGCAGCAATTTATTTAATTTTACTCCAAATACAATATTTACTACAGCGCTGTGTGGCAATACAAGACGGTCTGCATTGTTTCTAAAAAAATGAAACCTGAAACAGTCTGCTATTAGCGACAAAAGTATAGTTTATGTATGTGATGGATGTTTCAATGTATTGTGTACCGTACGACACCGTAAGCATGAAATAAATAAGCTCTTTTGAGTTAAAAAGTTGCAACCAAACCTAGAAATCTATTTAATCTATTGTGTTTTTACTGTTCCACTGTGTGGCCTCCCCGCCTGTAGAACCGGCTTAGTCAATCGCAGAGTGTAAGTCACCTGTGATTGGCTGATAATTCGAGAAGTGGGAGGGATTTTGCAAATGTGTAAATAGATGGCAACACTAATGCGGATAGTTCTCACCGTCACAAAATATGTAACCACAATTGTGAAGAGAAATTGATTTTAATAGATACATGAATGTGTGATATTATGTTCCTGATTCATGCAATCGGAACGTTCGATCACCAGTCCGTAAGAGCCAGAAGGTTTTCTTAAACACATTCAGATAAATTAATGTGTTACATTATGTTTCTGACTTGCGTAATATGAATGCTCTAAACATTAAATTGTTTTTCTATGTACCATCCTCATTGTGCTGCTATGTCATTAAGATTTTGGCATGCTATGTTTCGTGTAACTTCAGTAAAATTTTACCGCTACTTATAGGCAATAACTGTTAACATTCTGTAATACGAGTCAGAATGCAAGATGTTTACAGTCCTAAAATGGATTTGCGATACCTACTTCACCATTTGTAGTGTAAATTTTGCCTTGCATTGTGAAACATATCGCAAAACATTAACAGCTGTTGCCTATAAGTAGATGTCAATTTCTACTTGTGTATGCTTAGATCACAGACACAGATCTGGCTATCAAGTGCTTCGTGGCAGCTAAGTATTGCATATCACATCTAAATAGGTAGTGTGTATAGCGACCTACACAAAGTGCCACAATGTTTTGTAGTCTGTTATGAACTGAAGGCAGTGGCAAAAAATGGCTGAAAATAACAGAAACACAGAGACTGAAGCACATGTGACTAATTGGCAGAGCCAGTGCCTCTGCAAAGTGGCTCTATCATGTGGGAATAAAAAATGCTATCATTCAGGTCTCTGATAGTCCTCAGAATGTAATAGGGTAACAACTTTTGAGAATTTGAATTTCTGTAACAAACAGCTTGTGTGACAGAAGCTTCTCTGAACTTTCACTTGTTAAAATCAAGCTTCACTCTACCATACCACAGAATAAGCTCTGCTTTTTGATGTTACCATACGTTGAACAGTCACTCTCCATTTCCATTCAGCTGGAAAACACAAGTGATTAATTCTGAAACATGGCGTCGTCTGATTGACAAATGGGTCTGTGAAGTTTTATCACAACATAAATTTTATTGTTTCATATTTGCTCAAATATAAACAGCCATTTTTAAGACATGCAAGATACTATTTCGACCAGCGAAGAGAAATCAAGTCAGAGCTGCAGAACTCATGCATGTAAACTTTCTCAGGGAATACAGGAATTTGCTATTTATGTTTTAGTGTTAAAAAAATTTCAATAAGAACTGTTTAAAACCTTTATGACTTAACTTAGTGGGAAATGATAGGTATTCTTCTGGTAGTTTTATAAATGAAATTGAATTTCTTATTAATAATTTGCAAAAAAAAAAAAGTCTTTACAGATATTTTGTAGAGTAAATATGACATGACGAAGAGTTAATATATACGGACACCTAAAAATTGTGCCTCCAAAATTCACGAAATACCGTGAAATTTGGATGATCTTAATTTTATTTTTTTTTTCTGTGAATTTCAGCATTACTATGTTAAAGAGCAATGTTTCACACAAATTCAGATGCCTTGATGGAGGTTTTTTTTCGCAAATCGGTTAAGGCACAATCGCAGAACTGTGTACGTTTTCCTTCCAGATATTTCTGGTTTTGTTTAGTTTTCGCTTAGGTCCAGGCGTGCCGTTTTTAGTAAGAGAAGTGAAGAGAATTTGGTCGGTGCTTAACTTCGAAGTCTTTAGCGCTGGTGACGGGTGACATGACATGAGTATGGAAAAGTACCAGAATGAATTGGCGGGAAAACGGGATATCCCAGAGAAAACCCGTCAACCATCGGCATCGCCCAGCATGATTCCCACATGTAAAAATTTGGGGGCCGACCCTGCCGGGAATCAAACCCAGATTGCCTTGGAGGGAGGTGAGAGGTCTGATCCCTAAACACCCCCAACCCCATCCCTAATTTTTATTAGATAATGAACAATTTCACCTATATTTCAAAGTTTAAATAACATATTGACAGAAACACACAAGACATTCAATGTTATTTTACACATTTGACCACATAAAAAAACTATGATATTTACATTTCATATGTTCCGTCATAATCGTGGTCAACTTTAAACTCACACACACACACATGCACACACACATACATACATACATATATATATATATATATCTCAATGTACTTTGCACTTGAACTCGCGCACAGCCGTGGTCAAGCGGTTCCGTGATTAATTATCAGGCACCAGGCGATGTCATTTCATCACGGTATGTGGCTTATGTGTTTTTTGAAAATGTGGCTGATATAGCTTTGTTTTTTAGACATCTTAAACAAATTAGATTGTATTAATAATATGCTTGACAATGCGTACGCCAATTATTTGGTTTAAAAATGTTCTACAAATAAGAACAAGTGTAGTAAATATTGCCTATAACACATTTACACACATTTGGTGTAGAAAGTTTGGTACAGTAATAACTTACGCTTCTAGACGAATGTGGTAGCCAACAGACGCACTGCCGCAAGGGTCATCTCTCTCCTGAGCTACTCTCTCTGCGACTGAAACAGCACTGATCCTCCGTGGCTGTGTACAAACCACGTGACAAAGTGAGCCCTTCCCATTTGATATGTAATCATCCAAGATGAATTGGGCCACTTGAGTTGTCTTCCCACAACCTAGAATACACATTTTCATTTATATACAGACTTTGATTTGTCTTTCATTTCTTCTACAAATATGGCTGGCAGTACAATGAAGTTAAAGATAAGAGTTAAAATATTTGGAAAGTTTAGTAACTAAATTAATGTGACTTGAAAGTTCCACAGTAAATGGTCATCAGGGGTGAGCTAGCTCTAGATTTAGGGGTAGTGGGAATGGGGGATGCATTCCTTAAAAAACAGCTATGCCCATACTCAAAGTTATTGAAGAGAGAGAGAGGGATGGGGGGGAGCCGGGGCTCTACTCCAGAAAAATTTAGTTTTTGAGGTGCAAAATAATGATAATTAAGGTGTTACCTAAACACAAAATTGAACATAACACCTTAAAAATTTGTAACATCCTAAAAGATAAGCTATACATAGGTCAAAAGGAATGAGGAGGTCAGCTCCCTGGGCCACCCTTGGATTTTTATCTGCTGGTGCTAAAAAAACTGCTTAACTAACACGTCAGCAGACTGCTGCCACAGAAACAAGATTTCAACTAGAGAAATGTACACGAATAAGATAGTGAGCTGTAGGTAGTTACTGCAGCAGCATACTCCCAGTACGATGACATGTTTAGGATTGATTAAACCGAAGATGACATGTTCAGGATTGATTAAACCGAAGACAATGTCTATATTTGCTTTCAGTGCAATGTGCCCTTGTGTCCTTTCTTTTTATTAAGCTCTTGTTCCCTATATAAAGTAGTGTGCAATTTGTGAATATGGATCTAGACTTGATAAGGATAAGTGGTTCATGCCCTAGCTGAAGTGTATGTTCTAGGGTGTATGCTGCCTGCCCTTGATGAGGATTTAAACAGTGGCATGTGTGATGTCAAGTCCATGATTCACTTTTAAAGGGCTTGAGGCCTGGTCAGCCCAAAGTAGGGATTAACGTCTCTACTAATCTCCCGACAATGTGCACATTCCTACAGACAAAACAGAGAGGTCGAGGCAGACAGTATTTGTGTGTATAGCCAGATAGTACAATTAGGCATGATAATCTATTGAAATAAAGTTACATAACTACAGTAACTAAACCCTACATAGGTTGTATTGGATCTACCATTACATACGTCACTTGGTTCAAATATGACAATTGTTACTGCAGTGCAATTTATTAACATTTATCATCAGAAGTGGATTGTGAAAAAGAGATTGTTGAACTGCAGATACACAGCAAGGTTTCTGCTACTGGTTCACTTCTCCCCCTTGCACACCACTTGTCTGCTGAGGTATGCATGGGAAGAACAGTAAATTATATATGCCCCACTCATGGTAACTATGTTAACCAATTGGCAGGCTTGACCAGTTTTGGACCCTGTGATTGGCCGATATTTTAGGTGTAGGCGAAGTCGTAGGCGAAGTCTTACCGAAGTTGTCCAGAGGGATGGCAGTACTGTCATCCCAGGTACGTTCATGTAAGAAAAATTTTTTTAATAAAAACTATATGTTTTTGCACCAAAGGCATTTACCAAGACTAAGCTGTTATAGGGCGTCCGGGATAAAGTTGGCACTAAAAATTTAAACTTTTAAAATATACCAGGAGCATGGGAGAGTGCTGTTTCAGTCAATTGAGTCATGGTTTCAATATGCAGTCACAAATCTAAGTGACTCACGCCCGATTAATCTCTCTGTTCAACATCAGCAGAGTTAGTGTAAGTTTAAATAATTTGAATGCAAGGTTTTACTAGTTTCGACATAATAGTATTATAATCATCGACCAGAAACATTTTGCTCTTTTAAAAATAAAGTAATGAGAATACCACTGTTATTCAGTGAGTTAGTGCAAAGTAATATACAGACACGAATATTCGAACTTTTTTATTGTATTCTGCTTACAATATAAATTATACGAAAAATTATAAAATTTTTGTACAGTCACATAAGTCACCTTTGAAAATTTTAAATTTTACATGTGGCGTAATATTCTCATAAAATAAGGAACAGACTTCATACATTATAATTAAAATAAAAAAGAATAACACATTGGTAAACTCCAGAGTCACTTTTAATTAGGTGTGCCGTTAATAAAACAAAACACTTTATTCTGCAAACCGTTATGTTCCCGCAGAAGTTAACATGTTCGCACCCCATAGTAAAATTAAAAGATAATGCAAAGCTATGCTCATTTAATTCAGCTATTTTGTGGCAATTGTGTTAACTTTTACACAGACATGCTGTAAGTAATTAATGGGTTGGGGGGGGGGGGTGCCCCAGTGTGTAATTTTTAGTAGTCAGCCAGCCAGAGATCTAATATTCCACTCCTGTTATTTAAGCATTGCTGTCAATCATTCTTATTGACAAAATAAAGTGGTTAAACGTTCCTCTGCCTAGAGTTTGACCCTCCAGGAGAACTGGAAGTTGATGTTCCTGTTACAATATAATACATGTTGCGAGGCGGGCGCGAAGTTAACTATTGTACAGTGAAGCAGTCAGTGTTCATGCTTACTGAACAAAACACTTAATATAGCAGATTAAGGTGTGATTTCTAATATTAGCTTACAATATGGTAGAAAAGTTATGTGTTATTATGTATTTATTTGCAGTCTTCTGCGATGAGGCTTTGCATGGTCATTATTAGGCATTTCTATGTACAGCAAAGCAAAGACTTGCTGCAACCAGGCGCAGACACAAGCGTTATCAACTTATTTCTGTCACTGTGCTCTCTGTCACTCGGAGAGCGGTGTCTAATCTGTGCAATATAGGTAATGTAACTTAGTGAATTGATTACATTTTTAACTTTGAATAGAACAGTTGGGTGTATAGCACTGTCATGATTTAGCTTTAGAGTAAAAAACATCTGCCAGTATTTTATGAGCAAAATTACGATTTCAGAGGTAAAAATGCTAAAGGAATAAAAAAATTATTTAACTATGCAACATGGCTTAGTCAAGACATTAACTTTCAAGACAGAATGTACAAATCAGTCTTTTATACACGCCAAAACACAAAATGTAACCGCCGGTACTAGCACTCGAGGACGTCTGCATTAATTTTTTGAAGAGTCAAGCTACAGTTCACAGAGGAACACTAAATTGTATCTCTAAGAAAATTTTCAAAAGACATTAATTCAGCTACAAAGAATTCATCAGACATCAGTAAATATATTACTGTATCATTTGAGAACTATTGTGTGCTTCCCCTCAAATAAGTGACATAAAACTGAAACACGCACAAAGAATTTTCGTGCAAGAAAAACAATATTGCCTGTTGAGGCGCTCAACAAGCTGACGTTAGTTGGCTTCTGACCAGAACCAGACAATGAAGGACAATGCTAAATGGTATCAAACCACCTGATATCCTCCACTTTATTTATAAAAGGACATTAACGAACTATACTATTCCGGGAATATTACAAATTTGGGTGTTTTTTTTTATAAATGAAAATAGAAGCAAGTTCAGATCACACTGCAAGCTAAATTTCTAAGGTACAAAATGATTCTCTGAAACGTTTTTCTCTTTCCCAATTTTTCACTAAGTTACTTCAAAATATTTTCCGACTACACAGAGAAAATATTTTGTATTTGAACTGTTGAAATTAGTAATGGGTCGATTCCGATTCCAGAATCAATCGATTCCATTGGAATCAAAATCGAACTGAATCCCTGGTTTTGGAATCGATATGACCGATTCTTAAAAATAAACATCCTTGTGAACATATTTTAGTTTCACAGGTATCACTGATCACTGATCAGCCAGAGTTAATTTTTGTACAAACTGCAAACTATCTGAAGTTTCTGATATAATAGTCGCCGATATATCACACGAAAATGCAATCCTAATTCCACTGGTAAATGTCAACTATAAACTAAAAACTTGTTCATCAATGATCGTCGTCACATTTGTTTAGACAATTACGTTGCATTACATTCAGTATCAAAATAAATACTTATACACCATGCTGGACAGCTACTAACACCTATATCCCCAAAATTAAAAACTACAAATCATCGCATAATCGTCGCATCGCAATGTTTTGTTTACCTTTCTGGGCCAGAGATGTTAACCACGTTCAAGTCCGAAGTACAACACTATTACAACAAAATGGTTGCCGCAAGAATAGATTATAATTAGTACCAAAATATTCCACTGGAATGAAAGTGGAACATCATAGCGCTACTAGTTTCATAGTCCGCCATCTTTAGTGTTTGTCTCATGCATGGACTTTCCCAACTGAACGTACCATATCTATGAGGTCTCAAAATATAAATAAAGTATGTAAACACTGCAATGGTAAAAACGGTAGTGAATATGTAATAAAACTGTTCCGTTGCTAATTGTAAATCACTTTTTAATTCACAAATATTTTTAAATGTATGTCGACAAAGCAAAAAAATATTGATTTTTTTTTAAGTATGACTCGCAGAAGCCAAAAACAAAAACTTTAAGAGAAACGGAACTTGGAAAACTATTGTAATGATCAGTTTTATAATAACCAAAAGTTCTTATTTACCGGTAAATTTTTACTTACAATATTAACCACGTAAGTACCGGTAAATACTGCAAATAGACTTACCAAACATTTCAATTAACGTTTGTTGATAAGAAATGATATAATTGTGTACTTGATATAAACGTATAGTTTGGTATCATTTTACGTTTGGTTGTCATGCACAGCAAATTAAAAAAAAAGTTATATTTTTCTGGTTGTAAATTATGTCTGATGCACAAAGTTTTAACGCAAAACATTATATTTCAAATTGGTTTAAATGCTTTTATTACACACACACCTATAATACTAAAATTAAGAGATTTGAGAAATTATGCCTAGAGAGTTTTATTGAATTGAATCATAATGATACATGGTCACATAAATCCCTGTTACTTACATTGTAGTCTTAATAATAAATGTATAGTTTGATGAAATTCTTACATCTGTATGTTAATAATTTTGCGAGGCTTACGAACTACAGAGAATTTTGTATTCTATAAGGAGTTTACAAAATATCACTCTGCTAGCCAGAGTAGATAACATATTATCGCATTGTTTAAATCATAATCTGAATGAAAGTTTTCTTGCAGCCAAGAAATAAACCAATCTTAACTACTTGTATTCTATTGTTTTCTTAACCTGGCTAACGTTTGTTAATGTACACACTGGTCACAATAACAAGCAAACCTAGCTAACTCGAGAAGGTTGCTTTCTGTAAATGTTTTATGACAGCTGCTGTAGGAAACTGTCGGCAAGAGGAATGGTTTCGGGTCTAGTCCTTAAAGGAAGGCTTGTGCTATTGTACATGAATTCTTCTGGGTCATCTTGTCCACCACAACGCCTGTGAAAGTCATAAGCTGTTATATTCGGTCACGCTGTTAGCATGCATAGGGCGAAATATCAGTGTGAAGGGATCAAACAGTTACACGAGTAATGTTTTTAAATGTCAAATAAGTCACGAAACCTTGAATTGCTTGCAGTCTTTTAGACATTTACCTGGTGATCGAGCATACCTGATCTCAGCGGACATGCTAAATCTCAACCGGTTATTTAATATAACCGTCTTAGTTTCCGATAGTTTAAGAAGCTGGAATAAATGTCTTTGTGGGATAGAATAACATACTGTAGTACTGTTGTGGACATACACCATTGCAATATTATGTCGCCCCAGAAGATGACGGGAGCAAATGTCAGCTCCCGAAACGTCGCGAAAAGTCGGTTTTAAGAAATGTACTGTGTTCTTTTTTTGTCTTCATCGTTGTGTCTAGTCTGTTGTCTGTGACGTCGTCATCTTTATTGTGTTGTGTGTCCATTATTGTCGTCGCCCTAGTATTGTCCGTGCTGTCTTAATTGTAGTGTCCTGAGTTTTAGAGATTATTTGGTTTGTCTTTTGACTTTTAATCTTAGGTGTTTATTTTATTTTTATTTATTTGTTGTTGACTAACTGCTTATGAGATCTTTCATATTCTGGGATTTTGGTTTATGGATGTGTTGATTCCAACCAAACTAGGCTGTTTATAATTTTCGTTTCATTTATTGTTTGTTTTTTCTTAGTCTCATATTAGAATTCGAAGACCACATAACATTGGAATCGCGTATGTCCACAAAAGTACAGTACGTTATGTTAGAATATGCTGTGTGTTGACTTACATTTAAGGATATTTTTATTAGGTTGTTAGGTAAGGAAACCAAATACAAATGTTAATATCTGACGCTGGTATAGCTGGCTACTTCTCGCGCGTAAACATTAGGTCAAATAGAACGAATCTTGCCGGCATCACAAAAATATTGGACCTAACGTGGGAATGTGGAACACGATTATCTGTTGTTTCAAGTAAACGCTACCATTTCGTGAATAAAATGCTGTTGTGAAAAAATATCAAAATAAAAATTACTGTAGTAGTTTTACGATTAACAGTTATACAATCAGTTTCAACGAAGATAACTATCATTGCTTGAAAAAGTTATATACTATTATGAAAATGTTATTTTTTTTAATATGTAGAAGTGGCTCAGTAGCCCTTTAGCTTAGTTGATGTAAGATGTTAATCAGCACTCACGTAATTTATTTATGTAAAATATAAAACACTTACATTACCAAACTTGCCTGATTCGTAAGAATCAAACCATTACAGTAGTACAATAATTATTTTGCTCGGTACTCCAAGAACAGAGTTCCTTTTCTTTCCTTGTGCAAAAATGTGCAGCCATTGTTTATGCCGTTTCCTGCAGTCTACATCCATAACGAAAAAAAAATCAGTAAGGTCGAAGCCTATTATTCTTCTGACGAAAATTCTTGAACACTATCAAGATCGACTGACACATGAGAAGGAATCAGCGTGGCCCAGCGCGGCTGTATGATCGAGGAGATAGATTGGTGTGTGTCCTTCACTGCCTTCCCCTACCTTGATAGCTCGCCTCCCCGTATCTTCCTAGCTCGTCCCCATGCATCAGCCAAGGCCACACCTTCTGTCCGTTATTCTCACTGCATCGGCTTGTCGCCGCGCACAGCAACTCTCTTCAGGACTTGAATTTGCATAATAGAAAAGTTTTTCCTCAAAATTTTCAGCGAATATATGGTTCCTATTAGGGCTGGCCCGATACCAGTTTTTCTACCGATACCGATATTTACCGATATTGATATTTTTTGCCGATTTTCCGATATCCGATTCCCGATACCATTAGACAAAACGAATGAGAATATGACAGTCACATTAAGTTAAAAATTTACAAATGAAATAGTACTATTATTTTTACAATTTAAAGAATGAAAACCATATTATAGAATTAAATAATTAAATTTATTAGTTTTTTTATTAATTTGTTTAATGAATAAATTACCTTTTATACCTAATGGACTGTTTCAACATAAAAACAAAAAACAAGAACACAACTTACCTCATAAAATATGTTGCATATTATTAGTTAACCCTTGGCATATATACAGTGAACCCTCGATAACTCGGACCTCGATATCCCGGACTTCGGATAACTCGGACAGAATTTCAAAAAACAAAATTAATTTTAATTAAATTATTTTTTGGTCAAAAATCATAAGAAAATTGTGTCTGCCTCATTTAAATCCATCACGTTTTATTTAAAACCAGTATTAAGCTTTAAAAGCAGTTACTCATCGCTGCGTAGCCTTTAATAATCCCACCGTAAAATATCTGGCAAGTTCCGTGTAGTTAAATGTTGCTAGCGAGGCGCGCGAATGGAGATGCAACTCAGCAGTCAGCCTCCCTTCTTTATCTCTCCTCCCACTTCGCCGCGCGTGCCACACACGCACGTGCGTGCGTCGTAAATAAACATTTCAGTATGATGCTGGTGAATTGGACGGTAACTACAGGTCACAATGGCACCTAAATGGAAATTTATTTTGTTCTGGTATGTACAATATAAATTCAAGATTGCAAAACAATTTCTTCCGGACATTAATAAAAAAAATTAAAATCCATTGGTTTGCATTGCAATGTAGGCAAGGTGGTGAGAGGATTTTACGGCCCTTTAACAACATCTTACAAGCCGATGAGGGTGAAGTGAGGTGAAAGAACAATAACACAACATCCATGCCCGAGCAAGGATTCGAACCCAGGGCCTCTCGCACCATAAAATGGCACCTAACCCACTACACTAGAGGCCGGCGCGATATCTAAAAAAAAAAAAAAAAAAAAAAAAAAAACTGGACTTAATGAATTATTAAAAAGGAGGGGGGGGGGCATAAAGGAGCTTTTGCCCCAGGCCGCACATTCTAGAGGGCCTCGCTTTTGAAAAAGTTAAATGGTTAAAATAAATGGGCTTTTATTGAGTTCCCGTTAATGTTTATGGTATCTGTGAAATTTATTTTTAGTGTAAAGTGTGTGTAAAGGCGTCACTGATCTATGACGACGCAGCCAAGGTAAGATAGTATGGAGGGAGGTCTATTAGTGCACATTATCACTTCAACCACGGCTGTAGACTTCAACTACAAAAAAAAAAAAAAAAAGGCGGAAAGGTAGACTGAGATTTACGTTGCTCCTGGCCTCGTATTCTAGCAAAGACACCCTGGGGAAAAAAAACCAATTTCTCGTAGGAAACTGACATGCTGATGTTGAGAAATTTTTCACGTAAATATCTCGTGAGTTGCGTGTGGTCACGTGCGGTGTTTTTATTACTGTTGAGACTGTACCGGTTGACCTTGACTACTTCCGCTTGCTCTCCACCACCCTAGCTTATCACACACACACACGCACGCTCATAGACTGTCGTCAGCCAGACAAGAGTAGGGGGGGCGAGAAGAAGCCAGCTTAGTTCTAACACAGATAAAAAAAGATCAGCCAGAAGTAGCACAAAAAATAAATACAAAAGAATCTGCAGGCCCAGGCTGTTTGATATTCTTTTACATTTCTCCACGTTACAGTGATAATTTTCCCACTACCCCCTCCTGTAAATTGATACGTACAAAGCAGTATATATTGCCGCATCTTTTGCTTGTAGAAATGATAGCGTACTGATTTCCTCACGTTTCTTATGATTAATGACTGATAACCCCTCCTGCCCGGACCCCCCCCCCTCGATAACACGGACAAATCGTATCTCGGACAGCTTCTCCCCCCTTTTAGTCCGAGTTATTGAGGTTTCACTGTACTGGCAATACAAAAACACTGAAAAGATAAAATAACAACATAGAAAACTAAAATTTAGATTATTTGGTTAGGACAAGAACAAAATCTCTAATGCCCAACAGTCTTCAAAAACTCGATGTTCCCTAGTTTTTAAACTGTCTGCAAAAACTGAAAGTTCTTTTTCAAGAACAGCAACATTCTGACCTTTTCAGGTTATAAAGATGACCTCCTCTTATTTACAAGATAACTACACGTACTAAATAATCTCTCTGACTCAACACTAGAAGCTGGTATGTTCAAATATTTTATGGCCAACTACTTTAGTGTTGGATACTTGGTATTATTGTACCAATACTCATAAATGTTGCAGGAACGTTCTAAAACCGGCTCTCCCAGATACTCGTCTAGTTCATCAACCTTACTGCTGCTTGTAGTTTTACCCTCAGCCTTTGAATTTTCATGAAAGATTATGTCACAAAAATCCATTAATGAAGATGGTACAGATTTTTCCACGGCAAGACTTGTCGAATCTTCTTTATTTTCATCTTGTGGCATCACCGACTTTAGATGATTCCGTAGAATGTCCTTGGCCATATTAGCCCTTTCAGGTGCAAAAAATCCTTTGTCCTTGAACCTAAAAAAATACATAAAAATGTTAGAAGTTAATATTAGGGTTAAGGCCATACTAGGTAGTTATACCTACAGTGCTACAGACAAAAATTCTGTCAATACAGTTCATTAAAATGATTTAAGTATTCTGTTCTTTATATTAATGTAAAAAACTCTACCAAGTATGACCATACAATTTGTGTTCAGCATATGAGATACATGAGAATTACGATTTCTTACCGTGGGTGCATGCATGTTGCCAGAACATACGTCTCATTCATCTCAATTGGTAACAGACTTTTGCCACTTTCTTGTAGAACTTTTGAGGGAAAACGTTTCTCCAGTTCACGAAGGATATCTTTCTTCACTGAAGCCATCCCCACAGAAGCATCCAGCTGGACAGCTTTTCTCAAGCTATTTATCAAAGGAATAACTTGAGATGCACTTGTGGTCACTGACAATAGTAGTCACCTCTTTAAAAAGTTTCAAAACTGAAAACAGATTGTCCATTGTAATCCAGTCTGAACTAGTGAGCGAGTGTGACATGTTGAGGTCTGCTATGCAATAAGCAACAGCATTTTTTTGCTCTAACAGACACTCCAGCATAGAATGTGTTGAATCCCACCTGGTTGGCTCGTCTTGAATCAGTTTTTTCTGTGGTAGCTGAAGCAAGGTCTGAGTACGTTTCAATACTTTCTGGGCTCTAATCAAGTGCTTGAATGACCCAACAATTTTCCTGCACTTTGCGAGGACATTCGTTATATTGGGTTGGTTGAAACATCCATCCTTGACAACAAGTTGAATAGTGTGTGCAGTGCATGGAATGTGAGTCATGCCAGTTTTTTCAATTGCCAGTTTGAGGTTTGGTGCACTGTGTCTAACAATCGCTGTTACTTTTCCTGTTAACTTCCAGGTTGCAAGAGAGTCCTTCACAAATTCAGCCAAATTATTAGCATCATGGTGGTCGTTTGTGTACGGTATTGCATCAACGCACAAATGCACGTCCCTTGTGCCATAAAGAAATCGCACAGTCAAGCTCATGTAGTCGTCCATGATCAATGAGGTCCAAAAATCCACTGTGACACTAACACTTTCAATTGTGAGTAAGAATTCTTTCATTTTTTTTTTTTTAATTTTCTACATACATATGTGGAATCAATTTATTTGAAAAATCATGTCTCTTTGGGATTACAAATTTTTTTTCTAATACTGCCATTAATTTTTGAAAACCTTGGCCTTCTACCATACTGAATGGTAAGCCATCTTGAACTATCATTTCCCCTATAGCTTTAGTAATAGCCTGTGCTTTAGGATCAGTACTTCTTAATTTTTCACGCCTGGCAAATGTAGCTTACACTGTTTGTTGCTTGGATACATCCATTCGTCTGCACTTAGCCGGAGGTTCGTTTGTGACTACTGGTAAAATTCCCGTACCTTCCAAACTGCAACCACTAGAAACTAGGCCTAGGCCTACCTCATTTGACAATGCTGTTACAATTTCATGTCGATGATTTTGCTGCAAATGCTTCGACAAATTCGTCGTATTGAACTGTCTGGAATTTTTCCCGCCGCGGCTTACTATTTGTGAACACAGTTTACATTTTGCCTTACTTTCATCGGTGTCTAGTTTAACAAAATACTGCCACACATGCACCATTGTGGCCGCATAAACTTAAAAACAAAGGATGAATTGACGACTCGTTTACGTTAACGACGTTAACAAAAAGAAAAAAAAAAAAAAACACTAGTAGCCTTCTGCCCAATTGCGTACAGCCAGAGATTCTAGAGCCCAACTCTGAGCTGTAGAAAATGTCGGACGGCCTACTGCGAGTCCCGCTAAGGTTAACCTTAGTCCCGCTTCAGCCACTAGGTAGCAGTAGCGTATTTTGCCTTCCCATCTCCAATATCTATGGCTTCACTTGGTGCAAGTTATGAAAGTTGCTGCACACAAACACTTGTGCACCGTCTTATCTGTGATTGTTTACATAACGAGAAACGAACAAATTTGTTGTGATCTATGAAGGGGAAGTTGAGTGACGGTTGTTTTTAATGTGAAAATCCATTATTTCTAATACTAATAGGCAAAAAAAGCACGTCTTTAGTATCGTGTTATGTGGGTTGAAACGGAAAGTGCCCTTCAACGAGTCTTTATTTTTGTTATTCCAAAACAATATCGGCAAAGTGGGAAACAAGTATCGTATCAGAAATCGTTCTGCCGATACCTAAAATATCGGCTGTATCGGCAGCCGCCGATAAATATCGGGCCAGCTCTAGTTCCTATATACACTAGACCCCCGATTTTACGAACCCTGGATTTAACGAAGGTAGCGATTCTACGAATACAATCTCAGGAACCCTCAAAAAATAACAAAATTATATGACAAAAAAAATTGTAAGGAATTACGTTGACAATGAATAAAACATACTGTATCTAATTCACGGCATTAAAATATGAATTGTAGCGTTGCAGTTATTACTTG